>SNQJ01S0045445.1:0-15914 GCA_010110895.2 Picea sitchensis
CTTGGTTTGCATTCCTTTCCAAGTTGAAGACAATAAGGGGCACTAAAAAGGAAATGCATAGCCCACAAACGCTCTACCTTCGAAAGTGTTATTAATTAACTAGTTATTTATTTTATGGGTCCCTTACTTTTTTTAGAAGTGTTTCATTGCTCTTGGGATCCCAGGGCGAGATTTTATTGCTTATGTTTTTGCTAGGACACCTCCGAGCCTAATTACCCCCTTCTTCTCATTAAATGAGGTACATGCCCTTCTTGGGCCAATAAGCCCGAAAACCTAAAAGATTGGGAAATGAAGGGGGAAAAGTGATGGAAGATGGCAAGTATGAGCGGGAATGGTACGATGACCCATCGAGGAGACCCCCCAGTAGAAACCCTTTCCCTAAGGGTGGCCACTTACTAGGAAACCATGACACTCACCAAAGTGAAATAGGAAAAAAAAACGCAATTTCCAAGCAAATGCTTTCAAAATCAAGAAAGGATCCTTGACAACATGTTCAAGTGCTCCAAATATTAAAATGACACTTACCACGACACCAAACTTGTTACCTCATGAAGAAAGACTTGTTGTCCTCTATGGACCAAGCTAGGTGTGGTGGATGCAACTACCATCGATTAGATGGTGGTACATTGTATGATAGGGGCCCCTACCTGCTCATATGCCTCTCTGTACTCCATGTTTACAACCTACGAACCTCGAGACATCATCTCCTTAGTTATGCATAATAATGGGGGATAACAAGCCCTAAACGACCATCAATACAAATGAATTTATTTTCATTTATAAAAATGATTGATAGAGTACTTACATGAAAAATTATAAAAATATATATTTTTTTTTAATTTTAATAATTTCAAACTAGATAAAAATGGTCATATCAATCAATGTTCTAATTCAATCAAAAAATTGTAATACACTATTTGGAAAATTTGAAAAATGTTGTTATAATTATCAAATATTTAACTAATTATATATATGATTTTATTTAAAACAACTAATTAAAATTTAAATGAATTTGATTCCAAACCAAGTACAATATATTCTATACTTTTCAACAAACAAATATAATACAATAGAACGGATAAGTGTAATACAATATAACGTACCCATTTACAAGTATAATAAAACACATAAATCACAGGATACCATCCACATATTAACTTTATTTTTTATATTATAAAACTATAGCAAAATTGTTTTATTCACTTCAACTAATTGAAGCAACTATTATACAATATAACTTGCACTTAATTTGACAAAAAGAGGTATAATTGGGTTTAACAGATGCGTTTTATGTGGGGGAAAATGAGGAAATTTTGAATCACCTTTTTTTTGTTGAGTGCAATTTCACCAAAAATATTTGGTTTTCAATCTTAAAGGACTTAAAACTAAATAGTATTTGGGAAGGAAAACAAATTATTGAGTGTTACCAAAATTGGATAAGGAAGATGGAATACTGGAAATAAATTCTTTGTTATATATGTTGGGAGATATGGAAGCACATGAACCTGGTTATCTTTGAAGAACATCCACCTTTTCTGGTCAGGGTTTGCAACAAAATTCTACAAGAGTTGGGAAAAAACAAAAAAACACAATTTGTTCAGCTTGTTAGGATTGATATGCCTCATTTACTAGAGTGACGAAGCCTCACAATGTAAGGGTACTAATTGTGGGGCTGGTGCTATTTTAAAATGTCCAGACTTGGGTACTTTTAGTCTTAAAATGAATTGTGGCACTGGAACTAATACCACGGGTGAACTCCTAGCTACGTGGTGTATTTTATATTTTGCATTTTTCAGAAAGGTAGAGATTCGACTGGTTTTCTCATGAAAACAATCTACAGGGGGTTTCTCTTCAGCCTTGAATGACTAAAATTCGAGTGTTAAGTGGGAAGTTTCAACAAATAAAAGCTCAACACATATATAAAGAATATAACAAGGAAGTTGATCAACTCTCAAAACAAACCTTGATGCTGGATGATGATGGGATATACTATGCAGTGGGTACATGAGTACAAACATTGAGATTTGAAAGATTATCAATCAGTTAATATACCATTGCAACAAGGATGGAGAACTTGTTTTTTGTCTTCTTGAACTTGGCATATAAAGTCATTTTTGATGATGTAAAAAGAAATTAAAAGTTTGTTCCACTAGTCAAATTCACTAATTATACCGAAAACATATTTTAGTGTTAGGTTTTGTAGAAAACCTGGTTGATAGTTTTTCAAAAACAACCATCTTTGTTCACCATCCCTTTATTGAAACAACCTTCATCATCCTTTAAAACCACAACCAATACCACTTGACCTGTCACGTCAATATATCCACCTGTAACATATCCTTTTGATCATGTGCTGTCAATCCACTGTTCAAACACATGCACTGCAACAGCCAACAATGTACTGCAACAACCAACGATCCTGTTACGATCGGGGCCTCCTTTCATGCTTATCTAAATGAATCGCCTCCTCCTTTCATGCTTATCTAAATGATGGTGCGCAAGGACTTCAAAGCCAAGCTTGCACGTCATTACAAACATAAGCAAATGGGGTCCAATGAGGCGGATTCTTCTGAAGAAGAGGGCATATTTCGAATATCAAGAAGTGGGTTGTTTCGATATTGGTTTGCAGTACTATAGGGATGTCAACGAAATTCTTCTGCAGTCTAATATTACTTATCCGTGTAATCCAGAGCATTGTCGGGCAGCTCTCTGTGGATTTCTACAGTGTTTCGTGCCCTACCGTGGATTCAATAGCATTGGACACTCCGACTCTTTTTCCACCACTGTTTTTATTGTGGTTACCAATGTTGTTACGAGGGTGTTGAGAGCCGTCTTTGATAATGCCCATCAGGCAAAGTACTGCTCCTGCGTTCCCCATTGCTTCGGTTGCCTCGTGGTGGGCAGCGACCATGGTGAGGAGCGCTAGGGATTCGTCCACCAGACCTTCGCTATGGTTGGATACGAGCTTCAGTAACACAGGAATCATGCCCGCTCTCACACATGGGATCCTGTTTTCACGGTGGATGCAGATTTTGAAGAGAGCGGAGGCGGAGTCCTTCTTGGCCATTGCATTGTCGTCGCTAAGGAGATCGACCAGGTCGGGAAGGGCGCCCGATGCCCCGATTTTGGCCTTGTTTTTGTCCACCGCCGAGAGGCTGAACAACGTTTCCCCGAGCCTCCATGGTGTCACCGTCTCGAAGGACCTGTACGATGCAGGGTATGGCTCCCTGGGCGGCTATTGTCGTTTTGTTCGTGTCGTGGATTGACAGATTCAGGAGCATCGTCACTGTGTGTTCCTGCGTTTCAGAGTCGGAGGACAGCAGAAGCGACACCAGTAATGGTATTGCTTACATCTTCCCCTGCCTGAGGTATGTTATGTGCGAAAACTTCGTCTTCGTCAGTTCCCGCAGCTCTCGGGCGGCTTCCCGACTTTCCTTTTCTTGCACAATCTTCTCCAGCAAGATTCCCAAATACTTATGTTATTCCAGTGTGATGCCAGATTTGGTGAGTGTAGATTCATCCCCATCCCCATTTCTTGTTGTTTCTCTCATCGACGCTTCCAATCCCCGTCTCTCGCACAACAGTTCTATCACACTTTGCACAAGGTAGTTTGGGGTCAGGATCAAGTGCGGCAGCACCTGCTTCGTCTTTGGGCACGTCCGGTTCCCCGCTTGTAGCCAAGCCTGGATAAATGCTCGCCTGTATGTCTGTACAACAAATCCAAATGGCAGACAAGCCTACTAATATTATCGGTGGCCACAAGAAGAACAACTAATTGGGAAATTATAGGTGGCCACAAGAAGAACTAATTGGGAAATTTTCATGCGCTCCCAAGGCTTTTGCTGGAATTGGGCGTTGCCCTAGCTCAGACAAAATGCATTTTAATTGTACGAATACCCTAGCTCTGACGAAGCTAACCATAGATGTTTAGGAGATCCATGAAATTGGATCTGCACGAACCGAAGAGTTGAATAAGAGTAGCAAATTATACTAACCTCTCCCGTAGACAATATGATGGGATCCCTCATGAGCTGAGACGAGATTGGGCACAGAAAATGCTCGCGCACGACAATGTTGTTGAGACTCTGTGACGTAGAGGCTGAACCAGTGCCCTCGTTTTCACTGTCGGTCCGTTTCTTGAACTTGATGTCCTTGAGAGCAGCGAGTGTGTTGGAAATCTGATCGAAGAGCCCAATCCTGCATTCGTCCTCGTCGGTGATAAAATTCACGAGCTTCCTCAATTCCTTCTTCAGCTCGTCGGTGATAAAATTCACGAGCTTCCTCAATTCCTTCTTCAGCTCCGATACTCGCCTGACCGTCTCCGTGTCTTGCCCACTCGGAGACAAATCCAATGCAGTAGCCGAGCCTAGCAGATCGTCCATATGAAGGAATTTGGTCATGTTGCCTATGCCTGTGCGTTTTCCCTGTTACAACTCAGAGTCATTGGATACAGGAGCAGCAGGGTATTGACAGAGTAGTCTGCCATTCTGTCAGTCCATTTTCCAGCTCAAAAGTCGCAGCAGATTAGGAGCTCAGTCATTCCTGTGGGTTAAAAATCATAACACCACATACCAACGAAAGCTGCACCGCAGGCAAAGTAGTTCAAAGACGCGTGGGGTGCGAATCCAGGAAAACTGGCTCAACAAACAGAGCCTGGAAACTATGTAAACTTGGAAAATATCTGTCTCCACTATTATTGATAATCTCAAAGCAAAATCTCTTGAGAATGATGTGATTTTCCTTAGAGGGGTCCCGATCGACAACAACGCAGCAACCTCCGGTGAAAGCAGTGCAAAGCTATTTGGAGAGTTGATCGGAAAGCTTTGAGCAGTTACAAGATCTGTTCGTGGAGATGTTTGAGAGAAATCTCATTAACTTTCATACGCATGCGAAGTCGTCTAACAATAAGAGGAATCGGTCTGATTTTCACAGGGGAGGAGCCATGAGAAAATAATCTTGTCTTTTTCAATGGATTTTTTTGTTTCATCTCTTGCAATTGTTGTTTGGGTTGAATACCTTGCATTGGATTTATGCTTATGCAATTTTGCCTGGAGTTATAGAAGGTCACTCTCACTATTTATGTTGCACTCTAGGAAGCTATTATTCTTGTGTAGTAGTGTAATATGCTCAACTCACTTGAAACTAGAGATTTCCTTTAAAACAGGATCATACAGGATCATAAGTCTGCTCCATTTCACTTGGTCATACAAATAATACTCAAAAATTGTATATTGTATAGCCCCTAAAATTGGTGGAGCTGGTGGAGCTCCTTTAGCGTTTGAGGCTCTTATGCCTCTTTGCTTTTTGGTGGAGCTCCTGTAGCGTTTGAGGCTCTTGTGCCCCTTTGCTTCTTAGAGATTATTGTTAGAATTTGGTATATATTTTATAGAATCTATGCACATGAGCTGGTAGATATGCGTTGGAAGAGATATGATTAGTAATCATCAAACAATAATAGTTAGCCATTGGGATTTAGTCAAGTTTTTTTATGCCAAACAACATTGTTGCCTTTCTGTATCCATAAAACATGAATGCAATTTAATGTCATTATGTCATTGTTTTTTCCTACTTTGACACCGACTTTCAACTTCCGGCGGAGGATGGGGTCTAGAAATTCGTTTTGCAGAAATAATGAGGACGGGGTCCGAAAATTCGTGCTGCAGAAATAATGTTGCTGTCAGCAAAAAGAAACGCACAAACCATCATTTTCCTATATAGATATTCTATAAATATCTTGCTGCAATAATTTAACCACAATAATTAAATATCTTGCCCCAATAATTAACCCTGGTTATTTAGAAAGATACATTCCAACGCATATAGATATTCTATAAATATCTTGCTGCAATAATTTAACCACAATAATTAAATATCTTACCCCAATAATTAACCCTGGTTATTTAGAAAGATACATTCCAACGCATTCAATTTTAAGGGAAAATAACTGAAATGCTAAAAGACGGCGATAGAACCCACATTTGAGACAGACTTAATTCATGCGATAGAACCCACATTTGAGACAGACTTAATTCGTTTGAAGATTTTGTGTGGGGATTAATTGTGAGCCCTTGCCTGGATCGTTTCTTGTTATCATCGACGACCGTTTCCAGGTTATTGGATCGGCCTCCTCCTCGATCTTATTTTCCATCCTTCAAGGTGCAAGTATTACCGAGAAAACTTCCCAGAACAAATTTTCCTCCGTAGATCTGTCGTAAGGAATTCTTCCCCCTCTAGGTAATAATCTACAATTTCCTCATGTTAATGCCCTTCAATTTAGATCTGTCGTAAGGAATTCTTCCCCCTCTAGGTAATAATCTACAATTTCCTCATGTTAATGCCCTTCAATTTATGCATGGTAGCAATTTGCATTTTCCTTCTTCAAACAATTTTCAATCTTGTCTTGGTCTTGTGAATGGAGTACATGCTCCTCCTTCTGCAAACCGCTTGCAGATATGATATCAATGGGCTTTGAAAGAGGAAAGGGTACATGATAATTTTACTTTTTAATTCTACTATATGTTCTCTTAGAACCCTTGAAAGTATATGTTCTCTTAGAACCCTTGAAAGTGTTGTTGTTTTCTGTGTAATTGGTATTTACATTTCTAATTTCACACGATCACTTGTATTTTTGTGATGTTGGATCAGCGGAAACAACCTTATTACGTTCAGCTACAAAGGAAGAGCCAGTAGAATTCCTTTTTTGAGAACTCCAAAATGTAGGCATAGGTTCGAGTGCTGCTAGCCAGGGCCATGCAGAGATAGGTTCTGCAACTTTTGAGACAGAAAGAGAGCCTCAAAATGCTACTGATATTGTAGATGACATGCAAGATGTCACATAAAATAACAATCAACATGATAGTGCACCCTTGGAAATACGAGACGAGGAGATGGAAAAAGATATTGTAAATAACTTGACTACAGATCCACTAGCAGATTATGAAATCACAGTTGAAGAAGAAGGCCACTAGCAGATTATGAAATCGAAGTTGAAAAAGAAGGCAAGGTGATTGTAGAGTATCTATCCTTACTTATGTCTATGTGTCAATAATTTGTTCAATTTTCTCAATGAATTTATCCAAACGCCCAAATATTGGGAAGATATAAAATAAGGCATTTCAGTGTTGCCATTTCTAATATTTAACTCTAATATCATTTCCTCTATGCAAAATATATATTTTCCATTTCTTAATATGCTTTAACATATTTTTTAAGCTTTATCGTGTTATATCTCACTGTTGCCATTTCTAATATTTGACTCTAATATCATTTCCTCTATGCAAAATATATATTTTCCATTTGTGAATATGTTTTAACATATTTTTTAAGTTATATATATATATATATATGATAAGTTTGAATGATTTTCATTTAGATCTCTGTTGTTGGTGTAAAGTTCAAAGGAATTTTAATTTTTCAATTCAAACATTCTTTAAATTAGCATTTAACCTCAATATGATTAAGAGTTTTAAAATAAGATCTTGTACTTATTTATCTCAGACTCATGATTGTAATGGCAAAGTCGTTTACACACTAAACTTTTTATAAATCCAACTTAAACTTACTTTTACTCTGTACAAATTGATTTTAAATTATGATAAATTTCATTTATTTTTTAAATGAAATATTTCAATATATTATCTAATATAGTTTCTCATTCTTAATTCATAATTAAGTAAAGTTGTAAATAAATAATATAACAATTATGACTTTATTATTTTTGTCTTTATATTCTTTTATTTCACAATGTAGTTTTTAATGATTTTTATTTAAATGTGCACTATTGATAATAAAGTTCACAAAATTTTTGTTTCTTCCATTCAAATAATTTTCGTGCACTATTGATAATAAAGTTCACGAAGTTTTTGTTTCTTCAATTCAAATATTTTTCAAATTAACTCTTCAACTCAAATACTTCTCAAATTAGCATTTCACCTAAGTATGCTTCTCAAATTCAAATACTTATCAAATTAGCATTTCACCTCAATATGGTTGGTTAAGAGTTTTAATGGTAAATGCATGCAATAAATTGTGTTTCTTTATTTCAATTTTTTTCTCAAATTACCATTTCACTTCAATTTCCTTAGTTAGGAGTTTTAATGATGAATATATGTAATTTATATTTTAACAAGAGGAGTTGCAAGGTAGCGAGCCCTTGCCTTCCAGTGAGTTACGTGTGACGGCTTCACCTTTGCATCAGGGTACTTAATGGATGGATAGAAGTGTCGTTAAGAATCACACTAAGGATTAGAAAGGTTTCGAAAAGAGAGGCTCCAAAAGTGAGGGTGGGCCAAAAAGAGAGGCTCGGAAAATTAGGGCGGGCCAAAAAGAAAGGGAACTGTGTGACTATTTCACAAAAGAGGACAACTGATCTGCTAGGGCAAAGGAAGAAATATGTTCTCGAACCAACTAAGGTAAGTGAGAAGAAAAAAATAACAAAGATGTTCTCGAATGAGCTAAGGCAAGTGAGAAGAAAAAAAGCTCGAGCAAAGGCAAGTGAGAAGAAGAAAATATGGATGTAGGGTGGAATTATGAAAATACTTATGTACGGTTGTGTTTGTGAAAAAAAGAACAAACAAAAGCAAGTGAAAAGAAGAAAAGATGGATGTAGGGTGGAGTTAGCGAAATATTTAAGTACCACTGTGTTTGTGTTTGGGTATAAAGTGCTTTGAGATGTGTGGGTCATTTTGCATGGAAGATAAGATAAGATGGATATATGTACATCTTATCCTATCCATCCATGAACATGTAATTTTATGCAAGATTGGTGGTGGTGGCAATAGTTTTAGAGGTGGAGGAGCTAATTATGTGATTCTCAATGCTACAAAGACTCACTGAAGATAAGTTAATATTATAGACATAATTTTTTTTTTTTAAATTCTTCATCAATAACAAAACTATAAGATGTCTAGCAATAGTTTTAGAGGTGGAGGAGCTAATTATGTGATTCTCAATGCTACAAAGACTCATTGAAGATAAGATAAGTTAATATTATAGACATAATTTTTTTTTTAATTCTTCATTAATAGCAAAACTATAAGATGTCTAACATATCCAAAGATAGAAAGTATGTTTAACATTCCAATTGTCAAAACCTCATTAAACATGGTTAGTGGTTTTTAATTTTCACTCATCATAAATTAGTTTGATACATTCTAATTCCAAATGTTTATTGTTATTATTGCTTGATTTTTTTATTTAAACATGGTCGGTCCAATGTAAAAAGTAGTAATTAATGGGAATAAATAAAAAACAATGAAAATAAAGTGGTGTGCTCATCATTAAGACATCTGATTCTTTGGGGAAATAAATCTTTGAATGACAACCTTGGAAATCACTGAGCTAGCCATATAGATAGTACACAACATAATGTAAGGTGTGCTATAAATGTACATTCTAATTCCAAATGTTTATTGTTATTATTGCTTGATTTTTTTATTTAAACATGGTCGGGTCCAATGTAAAGTAGTAATGGAATAAATAAAAACAATGAAAATAAAGTGGTGTGCTCATCATTAAGACATCTGATTCTTTGGGGAAATAAATCTTTGAATGACAACCTTGGAAATCACTGACCTAGCCATATAGATAGTACACAACATAATGTAAGGTGTGCTATAAATGATTACATGGTAGTTTGAGATAATATCCAATTTAAGGTGTTTTGTATTTTATTTAATATAAAAGTCATAACAATCAACAAAGATGAAATGTCCAAATAAGACTTATTCCAAGTGTTTTAATGAAAGCCATGCGCACACTCTTCCAGTTTAGAGAGAGGTCATGAGTTCAAACTCAGGTCCTCCTCAATACAATGTGTCCCTTGGGGCTGCGAAGCTTTATCACTCCCATACCAGCCACTATGTGGGGAAGTATCTGGGGTGGGTTTCCAGCGCGGAATCTCCAACGTGGAAAAAAAAAAAAAAGTGTTTTAATGAAAGCCAAAAACAATTGATTAATAAAATTCATAACTTTAAGATCATACATTTAATTATAGAATTTTAGAATTTACAGTAGAATTTACAGAATTTACATTATTTCTTTTCAAAATGTAGAATGAACCAACTTCAAATAAGATTATTTCAATTGCAACATTCCAATTTACAACATTAATATGAAAATTTCCCTCACATTACTTCAGCATTACCATTCGCCCGCTTAAGGATATGCTAGTATAAGTATTTTTTGCATATTGGAAAAAAAAAAACTGCAAATAAATACATCATAACCTGCCTATTGGCAGGGATAATAAAAAAATGTAAATCATCATGGTACCATTCACATGTTAATTTTAAGGCAGGGATAATAAAAAACGTAAATCAGCAAGGTACCATTCACATGTTAATTATGTCGAAGGCATATTTAGTGTTAGGTTTTGTAGAAAACCTATCAACTGGTTGACAAGTTTTCTAAAACCACTCTTTTCGTCCACCTGTATAATGATTTGAAACCGCTTGTCTATTACCATTAAACTATCGTAACATCATTGTAAATGTTGTAGAGATGATGATGTCTTCTCTTGCCACTTGTTTCGTCCACTTGACAAGTTTCATAAATGCGTTAAACAACCTTATCTATTTGGATTTTGGGAGCACTATTTTCGAGATATCCCGACCGAACTCTCACCATATTTTGTCAATCCGTTAACTATGACTTGACCAACCTAGCCTACTCAAGCGTCCAGTCTCATTATTGTATTGGAGAAATTTACTCTGCGTTCATACATGACCTTTTCTCGAAGGGTTTCAACTATTTATGGATGCCGTGTGGGAATGGCCAAATTATCCACAGGTCAGAAATTTTGTTCGTTTTCGAAACTCTCAAATGATAATAACGATGCAATGCATTTTTTTCACCAACTTATTATGCTTGGATATCCAATAAGGCCTTCCAAACATGTTTACATCATTATTTTATTCATTATCTATATCTTAATTTTATGATATTCTTTATTGTTAGGGTTTTGCTTAGTCTAAGAAGATTTTACTTAAATTCCAATGACGCTCATCGACATGGACAATAATTGATTGAGATAACACGTTAAGCTGCAGCTCAACGTTTTTTTTATTTTTTTCAATAGATTGTCATAGTTTTTTCAAATTCATATTCATAAATTAGAATGAAATTTTAAAAAAATAAACATGAACACAAACAAACCAATTATATTTAAAAACTTTAACAAAAGCAAAGCTATTATATTAAAAAGACTTGAACACAAGCAAAACAAGTATCCTTAAAAGACTTCATAGTCAAAACAATTATATTGTAAAAACATAAACTACATTGGAAATATAATTATATTAAAAAGATTTAAATGGTAGGAAAAAACAATGTGACTACTTAGTTATCTATCAAAATAGTGAAATGAATATAATATAATTAATTAAAAAAATAATTTTATAATATAAATATTTTCTATCTTTCATTGTTGATCGGATTAGCCACTGTTTTGTCAATAGACTATCGACGTTTCAGATCCAAATCATGATCCATCTTCAGGACAATGAGCCTGGGTTAAAATGAATGGAAGAGATGGTATTTAAATACTGGAAGTGTGGGGAAAAAATATGTGTCTGGTTTAAATAGTAAGATTAATTATTTTAGAGAGACCTTGGAAAAACCCTAGCTCTATGCCTATGCGAGCCGCTGCATGACTGAACCAGGATCCGCCGCAACAAAACACCAGCAAAGATCCAACACAATTAGATACCAGCTCTGACCCATCAGTGTGAACGCCGAAGAGGGGGGAAACCCCCCTCGTACAACAACATCACGGCCAATGATAGATCAGGAACAAGGGCAAAACAGTCGTCGTTTGAGCCACCACAACATATACGCGAACAACTCCTCACCAAGGAACATGGATTCAATAAGGAAATGGAAATGGAGGCCAGCACGTCCCATCCAAAAGCACCTCGCAGATGGGAGCCCGACCAATGCATCCCACAAATGGAAAACCCCCCAAGATACATTATAAGCTCAACAAGAGTGGGGGAACATACCCAGTTTATGCAAGAACATGCCCTCATTGGAAAATTTCTGGGACTTTGGCCATTCGAAAGGGACCTGAACAAATGGATCAAACACTGGTGGAACCCTAAGAGTGACTATGAAGTTCAACTCAGATCCAAAGGCTTCTTCACAATCATATTATATAACCCAGAAGACAGAGATCGAATCTTTGAGAACGACCCATATTTCTACAACTCGGCAGGGCTATTCATAAGATTCTGGACAGAGCGCTTCAGCCCGGACAAGGAGGACTTCACAATGGCACCTATCTGGATCCGCCTCTATTCCCTTCCGTAGGAGTTCTGGCTGGAGGAGATTCTCATGGGAATAGGTAATACAATCGGTCAATATGTCAAAGCCTCATAAGCCACAAAGTGGAGGAAATACACCTCATACGCCCGAATATGTGTTTATATGAACATATCTAAGGATTTACCAGGGGCAGTAATGTTGGAGTATCAGGATGAAGACTGGATACAAACCCTCGACTACGAACACATCCCTTTCCGGTGTAGAAAATGCCATGAACATGGCCACCTGTTCAGGGACTGCCCACTAAATAAGCAAGCTTCCAAAGCCAGTGACAACCTGCAAAAAGATGGTTTCACCACGGTCCAAACCACGAAGAAAAATCCTCCTAGAAGGAAAATACCCGACCCCAAGCCCAAGATCTCGACCAAGAATGCCTACGACATACTGAGCCAGCTACCAAAGGATGCAGAAATCCAAGATCCGCACGAAGGGTTGCAAAAGGGTAAAGAACAGAACCATACACCTTCCTCTTTTGGCCCAAATAAAGAAATCCACCTAGACGAGAAAGGAGATGGAGACACCCTAATGCAGATGGATGCCCAAGACTTAGCAGGTATTGACCTTGAAAAACTTGAGGAAGCTCTCAATCAGAAGGATTTGCAAGCCCTCCCTGAAGAGCAACTTCGAAAGGTACACAAGGTCTTTCTAGATTCAACAGCAGGATCCACGGCATGCTTAGGCATAGCCACAGAATCAGGCTCAGGCTCAAAAAAAATACCGCGCGAGAACAAAAGAAGGGGACGAAAACCAGTACATCAACTAATCAAAGAAGCAGGCAACCTCATGATCAACTCAGGTCAGATACATAAGCTCTTGGAGGGATACCTCCACCCACACCCACCCTCATAATGATGAAGATCATCACTTGGAATATTAGAGGACTCAATGGCAGATCCAAACAGAGGATCCTCAAGGACTGCATCAAAGCTGAAAACCCAGATATTTTAATGTTACAAGAAATGAATTGTGCGGGGATGGAGGCTGAAACCATCTTTCAACGCATATGGAAAGGCTGCGACTCTATCCAAACTGACTCCTCGGGAGCCTCAGGGGTTCTGGCCATACTTTGGAACCCGAGCAACACCACTCTCAGTGGACCCTTTTCCACCATAGGCACCTTATTATCCCACTTTGAAGTCACAGGCTCGAATCAGGAGGGAACCATCACCAACGTCTATGGACCCTGAGGGCAACAGGAAAAAATCAAATTTATGGAACGACTAGCTCGTATAAAATCTTTGGCAACCAAACCTAACTGGATCATAGGAGGCGACTTCAACATGATCCTGTCGCTAGAGGAGAAAACAGGAGGGAGAAAAAGACTCGAACAAGATAGTGGTAAGTTCAAAACCCTTCTTGAGCATCTAAAGTTAGTAGATATAGAGAACAACAATGGCACTTTCACTTGGTCCAACCACAGGTCCGGAAACCAGCACGTAGCCTGCCGACTAGATCAATTCCTTGTGGCAGAGGAATTGATTGAAAGAGACCTCCGCATGGAAAGCCTCATTCTCCCCAAAGATGGATCTGACCACTGGCCAATAGCCCTCCAGCTAGCAATAGAGGCAACACCTAAATTCAAACCATTCCAGTTTGAGAAATTTTGGCTCACACACCCAGATTTCCAACAGCTTGCAAAAACTTGGTGGGCTCAAGCCGAAATAGACCATGGTACAAATATGTACAGATTCCAGCAAAGGCTCAAAAATTTCAAACAATTGCTAAAGCACTGGAATAGAAATACCTTCGGCAATATATTCCAAAGCATGCAAGACACAAAGAACAGGCTGGATGAGATACAAAGAACTTTCATCTCAGGGACTCAAACTGCTGAGCTCATGAAAGAGGAGGAGGAGCTGCAAGTGCAGCTGGAGGAAAGAAGAAAACAAGAGGAAATATTATGGAGGTAGAAATCCAGGGTACAATGGCTCAAAGAGGGGGAAAAAAACACAAAATTCTTCCACAGAACCATGGTACACCGACGACACGTCAACAAAATAACCCATATGGAGAATGGACAGGGCAACCTGATCAGAGAACACACCCAAATAGAAGAAGAGATCAACAGGTACTACCAGGACCTCCTAACGGAAACCAAGGCAGATAGAAACGAAGCCATCACACGAGTCACCAGTCACATACCCTCACTGGTGACCCCTGAATAGAACGCAGCTCTCATGAGGCAAATCACTCGGGAAGAAGTGGACCAAGCAACAAAATCTATGCCCCCAGGAAAGGCTCCAGGCCCAGATGGCTTCACCACTGACTTCTTCCATCACTGCTGGGACATAGTAAGGAAGGAAGTCTGGGAGGTTGTAGAGGAATCACGAATGTCAGGCCAAGTTCTCTAGGCTCTCAACACAACCTTCCTCACTATCGTTCCAAAGGAGGAAAGGGTCACAAATCCCAAACAGTTCAGGCCCATCGCCTTATGTAACGTAATTTATAAAATCATTACAAAGGTGATTGCAAATCGCCTCAAGCCAATCATGCCCTATGTCATCTCCAAGGAATAAGCCGGCTATGTAGAAGGAAGACAAATCATGGATAGCGTCATTTTAGCACATGAGATAATCGACTCTCTCAAGTCAACCAAAACCCCAGGTATGCTAATCAAACTTGACCTCTCAAAAGCTTTTGATAAAGCCAACTGGCAATACCTTAGAGCCACCTTAAATTCTTTTGGTTTTGATCAAAATTGGGTAAACTGGATCTTGAACCTCACCTCTTCGGCCTTCTTCTCTATCCTTGTCAATGGAGTCCCTTCCCGACCCTTCTCGCCCTCCAGAGGTATCAAGCAAGGGGACCCATTATCGCCCTTTCTTTTTGTACTCTTGGCGGAAGGCCTGGGTCGTTACATCAAATCAATGGTTCTAGAAGGCTCTCTCAAAGGCCTACTCCTGCATAACATCCAGCCAGCTCCCTCACACAGTCAATTTGTTGATGATACCCTTCTCATGAACTCCCCTACTGCTTGTGAAGCCAACAAGATCAACTCCATCCTCCCCGACTTCACAGAAGCCTCAGGCATGACGCTGAACCTAGACAAATCTAAGCTCTTATTTTTCAACACTCCAGCTGCGGTTCAATTACATAACTCCAAACTCCTGGGAATCCCCAAGAGCTCCATTCCGTCCAACTACCTAGGGATTCCTCTCACAGGAGCACCAGCTAAATCCATCTCCTGGGATAGCCTCCTCCTCTCCATCTCGAACAGACTGGCCAACTGGACCTTCAGAATGCTAAATATCGTAGCCAAGCTGGTCCTGCTTAAGTCGGTCCTACAAACCCTACCCACTTATCTCTTTACCACCCTAGCAGCTCCCAAGCAAATCATCAAAGCTGTAAGAAACCTCCAGAGAAACTTACTTTGGCAAGGCCTTCATCCCAACAAGAAATGGGCATTGGTAGGCTGGGATAAGGTTTGCGCACCAAAAAGCATGGGAGGCCTTGGACTCCAAGACCCAGGGAAGCTCAACCAGATAATGGGAGCCAAGATGTGGTGGAGATGTGTTAGAAAAACAAGATAGCAGAGAAACAAAATAAAACAAATGTAGAAACAAAACACAGAAGACACACAATACAAGAGAGAC
>SNQJ01S0045445.1:15924-30352 GCA_010110895.2 Picea sitchensis
GGTATAAACACGGCTGAAAGCAAGGACCTCTGAATCAGGAAGATAATCAGGCTCCACAACCAACAAGATGGATGAAAACACCAGATGCCCTATGGGCGCAAATCTGGAAGAGAAAATACGCTCCCTCCATGCAGTCCGACCAATTGATCAGGCATAATGTCTGAATACAGGGTTCAAACATTTGGAATACAACCTGGCAAAACAAAGACCTAATACAGAAGCATGCTTTTTGGGAGATCCGAAATGGAGAAAGTGCAATGTTTTGGCAAGACTCCCGGCAACAACTTAAACCTCTAAATGATCTGACAGAGTTGAGACCCATCCAACGGGCTCTTAATCAAGATATTCCACTCAAGGTAAAAGATCTATGGAAACCCATCGAACAAAGACAACAATGGCGACAATGGAAGACTTCCAACCAGGAATTAAGGGTCCCATAAAACTTAAATCTATTAGCCTGGCACCACTACGGAAGTCACAGGAAAATCCCCAATAGAGAAGGCCCAGACATCCTCAGATGGGGACACTCCACAACTGGTAATTTTTCAGTCAAAGAGGCCTACTACTTATAAGGCAATTACCAAAATCGGGAAAAGGAAAATATTTGGAACAAAATCTGGAACAAGGCACTATGGCCAAAGGTTTCCACCTTCCTCTGGTTAATTGTCCATAACATAATTCTAACCTGGGATAATCTCAGGCGAAGAGGCTTCATTGGACCCTCAATTTGTGTCTTATGCCAACACCAAGAGGAAACCAAAGAGCATATTTTCAACGGATGCCATTATAGCCAATCTATATGGGACCAGGGAGCTCAAATAATGCGAAGATCCAACCAAAATAGAGGCAGCATCAAAGACACGATTGAAAACTAGGACTCAATCACTTACAACAACCCCATACTGAATTACATCTGGCAACTCCTCCCAAGGTTTATTCTTTGGCAAATTTGGAAGGAGCAAAACAAACGTATCTTCCACTCCAAGGAATCCACACCAGAACTAACTTGGGGAAAAATTGCCATGCTCATCAAGGAAATAGTTAGAAGCAAGAACTGACAACCAAAGGATAAAGAATGTAACCCGGAGGAACAATGCACTCTACAAGTATGGCAGCTCAGATTGATCAACCAACTGGTAATCAAAGTTCCTAAGAGCCAAAACATTAGTCCAACCACTTGGACCCCGCCTCCAACAGGCTTCATAAAGATCAACTTTGATGGAGCTTCAAAAGGAAACCCAGGACCAACCAACTATGGAGCTGTAATCAGGAACTCCAAAGGGGAAATCCTAATCCTGGCAGCGGGGTATCTGGGGGAGACTACAAATAATGCAGCGGAGCTAATCGGCCTATTGCAAGGTCTTCGAATCGCAGTAGCCCTACACAGTCGCAGGGTCATCTTGGAGGGGGACTCACAAATCGTCATCCAACTGATCACTAAAATCCTCCACGGGGAAAACCCACAAAAAATCTCTCCCAGCTGGTGACTCTCTGGGATGCTCGAGGACTTCAAAGGTCTCCTTAGGGCCAACCTCAACATAACCCCTTCCCATGTAAAGAGAGGGGCAAACAGAGTGGCTGACTACATGGCAAATGAAGGAGTTTCTAGGGAACTCGAACATATATACTGGGAAGCACGCAACTCTGAAGCTTCAGACATATCAGAGCAGTGTCAAACTCTCGCCAGCAAGGATCTCCAACCCCCGGATGGGGTGCCACGTGGAGTAGGGTGGGTACATGGAGCAGCGCCAGGAGGGGCCATTAATGGTGGCCATCCGCCCTCATAGCCTTGCTATTTATGATGGGCATCAACTCAGTCGACCTCCACCATTTGATGAGGCCTCTCACTCGCGCGAGGAGACCGACCAACCAGAGCATTAAGACCACAGCCTTAATGTCTATAGCCACCATTTTCTCCCTTATCAACATTCTCGGTGGCTTTGGTATGTATTGGAAGGTTACAGAGCCGAGCGAGAACAACAACACAGGGGGCATTTCGACTCTCGTTCTAGTTCTAAACATGCTACGAGCACGGGGAAGGCCTCGCAGAGGCGTAGGGTGGTACGTGGTCGACTCACGATGGAAGAGGCATAAGAAGTTTGAGCGAGCTCTAGTTTTAGCCAAGCGAAAGAGATCCAGGGAGTCCAAAGGAATAGAAACGCCCCCCAGAACGTATGTTGAGGAGATTCCTTCGGAGGAATTCCCCCAAAATCTTTTTGAAAGTCTCATTTTCACGGTTCCGGACAACTGGAACCCCCCTGCGTGTTTTGGAGCAAACGCACTGACTCCCAATCCAAAAGCAGTACACGGCCCCAACAACACTCCAGTTGAGGAATTCGCAACTTGTCTGGTAGAGGAAGAGCTGTCGAAAAGCAACGAGGAAACCATCTGCAAGGCTCTTGATGAATTGAGGCCGCAACGCGAGCAACAAGCACACCAGGAGGAGGATGAAGAGAAAAAATCGCAACCCCAACCACCACTTCTTCACCCCGAGCACCTGAATCTGATTTTCGAGGTCCGCAGCATGGTGGACAATCAAATCTTTAGAGCCGTTCGCATAAACCAACGCCTGGACATGCTGTACGCCGCCTATTCCAGCGCCACCCCAAGGCGACAATGCCCCACCTGCGCTCAGATTTACACCATTCCAGTTAGATGCGGCAAGGAGAAGGACGACCACGAGGACACCAGTTAATAGGTTCCCCTGTTCAACCACTGCTCAAAACTCTTTCTTTTTTTGATGTATAACAGAGCTGTAGCTCTTCTAGCTCATAGCAATAGTAGCGATAGCATAGGCATGCTCAGACTAATGATAAAACTAGCCATGCACCCTGGTTTCCTTCAGGCAGGGTGGCAGACCAATATTTTGAGTTTACACGCTAGCTTGGACTAGCCAACTGTCTCGGTTTCCTTAACATGCAGGACAGCTGGCATCTCAATGTCATGTTGCAACTTTGCCATATCAATATATTAGGACCTGCTTTTTTACTTAAAAAAAAGATTAATTATTTTAAGTTTTATTAGGGTTTCATATTTTCTATCTTTTTTAATAATAAAATTATTTATTCATATAAGCAAAACAAAGACTTTAATACAAACAAAACAATTATACTAAAAAGACTTGAACACAATTAAAACAATTACCTATCCAAGTAGAAAAATAAATAAAAAAATGATTATATTTATAATTAATANTTTTTAGTCTCAAAGGTTAGTTTAAGTGGTTTACCCAAAAGTGATGATATCTCCATTGGAGGAGGTTGGGTTCATGGGTTTGAATCTCATCTCTTGTTCCCCTTGAGGTTAGACCTTGTTTACCATCCACTAAGTGGAAGATTGTATCCGTAGTCATCATGTAGCAACCTCATGAAGATTACAGGATGCGCCTCTCAATGATTTGTATCACAACAATCTTCATAGTATAACGAAATCTATTATAATGAAATCGATAGAGGTTAAGATCAGAGGTGACTTTCATTTTATTAATAAACTCTCACAAACCTTATTTTAAAAAGATATAGGTTGCATCTAATCTTAAACGATATGGATTTCATTACAATAAATTTTGTCATACTATGAGAATGGTTGTGAATTTATGTTCTCTTAATTTACATGTGTTAATTGTTTTAAATACAACAAAACAATTAAAAACACTTTTAAAACAAAACAATAAAAGAACTTAAAATTATGTACAAACTTTTAATCTCTTCAAATTCACACAATCCTGGAAAGGAAGTCCATTCTTAATAGAAATTTTAATCTCTTATGGAATTCACACAAATTAGTAAAGTTTGTTTCAATATTATGCAACTTGGGTTCCTAGGATTTGAGGGTTTTATCCATTTTGCCCCTTTATATTTAGTTCCAAATGAAATTTAAAAAATTGAGTTAAGCTTTCTTGGTTTTGGTGATATGCACAGGTTTTTTGTTTTAACAATTTCAATTAGAGATATATTTTTGACTGAATTAAAATTTTATTTTTATATTATATAAATTTAAATTCCGTTACAATTAATCAATATTAATCAATATCTTGATATTATGAGTAATTTATATTTTTAAGATATTATGAATAATTTGTGTTTTTATACATTAAAATTAATTTAAAATTAATTTTTAATTAATTTTAAAATAAAAATAATTATTTTAATAAAAAAATTAAATAAAAATTATATATCTCAAATATACTATATTTATATTTAAATTACATAAATAATATATATTTTATTTTTATTTATTTTTAAATAATCTTCCACTTTTTTTTAACGTCATTCTACTCATATGAAGATGTTACGAATATAATTACAAGTAATATAAAAAATAATATATATTTTATTTTATTTTTTTCCAAATAATTTTATTTTTAAAAAAGAATTATATTAATTAAAATAATTTGCATACTATATTTAGATTAATATATCAATGTTTATACATATAGTTAATAAAAAGTATCCTAATTAAAAAATAGTTTTTTTTGCTTAAATTGCATTTCTAAATGTATAAATGGATTCAGTGTTACCTATAGAACACTCATATTATACAGACTTAGTAACTCAAATAGGCAGATCCAACAATTTCTAACTGGATTTTAGGCAAAATTAAATAGAAAATATCCCCCGAAAAATGACCAACACATAGAAAATTTAAACTAGGGATTTTTAAACCCCGTTATTATCATTATCGACATCTTCTTCATCATCTTTAAAATAAATTCGTAGCTTAAAAATCATACATTTACTTGTAAAATTTAATCTAGAATATATATCAAGTTTTTGAGTCTAGATTAGCACTCAATCTTTTTAAGACATATAATCTTTTCATCAAATTGAGAATTAAAGTAAGAAACTTTCATCAAAATAATGAACTAACCATAAATATAATCATTTTAATTGTATTATCTTTATGAATCCAATTAACAACATTAATATAAAATTTCTTATCAAATTACTTCGACATTCCCCCAACCCAAAATTAGGAGTATGCTAGTTTTATTTCTATTCCCCTAACCCAATTAGGGGTATGCCAGTTTTATTTCTATATAAATTATATTATTTTCATTAAGAATGATTGAAAGGCTCGGTGTATCATCATACTGAGGTGTCAAGGGCATCTTCCACATCAAAACTGAACTGACGTTATTTCATGGAAAAACGTAACAAATTCATCAAAAAGGACTGAAGATATATTATTTTCATTAAGAATGATTGAAAGGCTCGGTGTATCATCATACTGAGGTGTCAAGGGCATCTTCCACATCAAAACTGAACTGACGTTATTTCATGGAAAAACGTAACAAATTCATCAAAAAGGACTGAAGGACGCAGAAAAAACAGAGTATGATTGAATAGATAAGGACATCCGACTCCCCAAAAAATAGTTGGACTTTTCCGAGATGAAGGGGATCTTCTGCGCTATATAATCTCCGCTATCTTCTGAGATCGGGCAAGGGGACGACTGTATTCTTTTCGTATATACGTGTTCGGAGCACTTAATTGAGCTCCTGGAATTAAATTGTTTTACAGTCGAGGTGAGTTTTGGGAATCATGGTGAAAGTGGACGTGAGCATGGAGGTCGGAGCCGATGGAGTTGCCATAATCAAGATGACCAATCCGCCAGTCNGTGTTCGGAGCACTTAATTGAGCTCCTGGAATTAAATTGTTTTACAGTCGAGGTGAGTTTTGGGAATCATGGTGAAAGTGGACGTGAGCATGGAGGTCGGAGCCGATGGAGTTGCCATAATCAAGATGACCAATCCGCCAGTCAATGCTCTGGCAGTAACAGGTAAGGGCTTTAAATGATTTTTTACAAAAGTAAAAATGAAACTCATTGAATCTGAGGAACTGAAACTGAAATTTTAATGTTTTCGAGGGTTTTAATGATGTTTGTTTTAGTGATCAGTTTAAGATATTTGTTTTAATGATGTGTTAGGGTTAAAAGGGTTTTAATTGCTGTTTTTTTCAATATTAATTATTAAATATTTATGCTATTTATGGTTTCTTTCTAGTAAAAGCTAGGGTTAATCATCAAATCTACTGGAAACTTGTCTGTGAGATAAAATGTTAGTTTTCTGATGTAAAAGATAAATTATTTGGCGTAGAATTCAGATTGGTATAAGGAGATCTGCAGACTCTGGAAACTTCATTCTGAAAATCCTAGCACGATCTGGGAGAGGGATAATTTTCAGGAAAAAAATAATTTATTTTATTTAAATTAGGTATAGAAGTTTTTCCAACTCTAGATAAATTTTAAAATAACAAATGTGGAAATTTGGCTCAATATTGTTAACGTTACCAGACTCGACTCTGAGAATGACTTGGCCAAAGCCCGACAGTGTGGAAATTTGGCACAATATTGTTAAAGTTACCAGACTCGACTCAGAATGACTTGGCCAAAGCCCAACGGTGTGGAATTAAATTGTGAAAATGACCAATTTTGACTTCGAGAATGACTTGGCAAGGCCCAATAGTAAGCGTTAACTTGGACTCAGGAAAAACTTGTCAATTGACTTGGGAAAGTAAAAAATACACTAAATTTATTTTTTCTCGGTAAGGTAAACACTTTTTTATGATCTGTTGGGAGCTATAAACCCCACCTCCATCTGTTAAAGCCTTCTACCCCACCTCCATCTGGTAAAGCCTTCTTTAATGCGGGGGCCATCAAACTTCGCCAATTCATACACATGATGGGGCTATATTCCAGTTGGGGTCTGAACCTGGGCTGTTATCGTGGTGACATCCCTATCTCAACCTCTAGACCACAGCTCAACAAACAAAAAAATAGACTAAATCTCCGGGAAAAAAGATATTTTTGATTAATATAAAAATCTTTGACATCTATATAACGTGAATTTTCAAGAATAACTCATTTCAGATTATATATACACACACACACTTGAAATGCTATGGATTCTGGATAGTTGACACAGGTCTGCTGGTTCTCTGCTGTCAAATTGGGTTAAAAAAACTAACAAAACGAGTGTTTTTTTGGTTCTCTCTTTGCCTTTTATACAGAGATGGCAAAGTCTGACGCAATACTTGAAAGTAAAGTCTGGTGACATTCTTTAAATATCTTATGCTTATTTGTTTTTCTGAAAAGGCTGCTTTTTTGGAGCAAACTAATATTACATTGTAGAAATTGTACGGAATTCTCACTTTTTTGGCAAATTCTGGATAAAGAGGGGGCATAGCTAAAGTAATCGGGAAGTCTACTCTTGTCAGAGTCATCTTCATTTGTAGGGATGCTTACTTTCTCTAATCCTGAGATTGAGCTGAGCAATTTGACAATGAAAACTATCAGCTTTTAAACAATCTTTAGAAGAAGGTATCAAAAAAGATATAGGACTCCGAAGTCTTGTTAAGGAGAAAAAAAGAGAGTACAAAAATCAAATCAGGTCACCTTCGCATACAGATGTGATTTTGGGATCAAAGAATATGCGCATAGGTAGAAAAATGAGAACTATGTCACACATTCTTCTTTGTGAAAATGATCAATGAGATATGTTGATAAGGATATGGGAAGAAAGGATATACAAGTCTTGCAACAAAAGCTAATTGATTACGAGAAATACATACTGCTGGAATGGAATGCATAGCTTAAAAGTTAGAGCGATATTTAGAACAAATGCATATAACAAATTAGTTGAACCATTCACTGTAATAATTAATTTAAAGAAAAAACTCTCCCTGCATTAGTGAATCTCGTAACACAGATTCTAGATTGCAGATCAACATTGTCAAAATCATCATAATATAGAACCATTCACTGTTCACCGTAGTAATAAATTTCAAGAACAAACTCTCCCTGCATCAGTGAACCTTGCACACCCCGATTCCAGATCGTAGGTCAACATTACCAAATTCATCATAATACTGCCCGGTAAGTAGTTCACTATGTCATAATTTGATGTTCATCGAAAAATAAGGCTTAATGATATATGCATTTGTAAGTGTGTTGATTCCTTGGTGTAAGTAATGGCTTAGCATATTTGTTATCATTTAACTTATATATCTGTTGTAACCATTCAATTGGTTTTATTTACAGTTCTTGCAGGCCTGAAAGAAAAATATGACGAGGCAATGAGGAGAAATGATGTGAAGGCCATTGTTGTCACTGGTATGCAAGTCTTGATGTTTTCAGTCGCAATCTAATTTTGAAGGATTGTTTGATTATAATAGTGATATGAATACAGTTTGTACAAGGGATGGACATTGTACTAAATTTTTAATGGTGTTATCAATATATATATATAAAGAATCATTTTTGAAGTGGAAAAATATAGAGCTTTGTAAGTGCTGTTTTTCAAAAGTCGAGATGATTTCCATGTCTATCTCTCTGTTTTGGCATTGTCAGGTAATGGAGGCAAATTCTCAGGTGGTTTTGACATCAACGTTATCCAGGAAGTGCAACAGACTGGTATGCCATTCTAAGTTTTCATACAAATTTGAAATGTTGTTACAGATTGTTTCATAGGGTTCCATGTTTGCTCATATTCAATTATCTGTAACTGTGTATCTAGCAGGGAACCTGTCACATTTGGGTAGAGTTTCTGTTGATCTCATGATCAATACTATTGAAGGTAGGCGTTTGTTATATATGTTGTTTCCTTTGTTTTCAGTTCAGCTACAAGTTGTAAGCGATTTGTATGGCTGAAGGGGTGGTACTGTATTTTGAGAATGTTAGCTGTTATCAAATCCACAAAGAATGTATAAGATAGAGAAATGTTGTTATCACTTTGACATGTCATTTAAAAGAACATTACCAACTCTTGTAAAAGGCATTTTATTGGATCGGTATTTTTCATATGTTATTTGAATACTAAAGTGAAACATTATCATTCTCTTGACATTTTGAGCTTTTCTAGGGATGTGCCAAAATATGGATACCTAGGATTATTGTAATATATAGTTGGATTTGATGGTACTGTTAAAAACTTAAAACTAGCATTATTATAGCATATTTAGGATTTCCTCGATGTATTGGAAAAGGATTCTACGTGTTTTCTTGTGATCCAAACCTGAACCAAGGATCATTGTAAGACATAGCTGAATATGTTGATACTTTTGACTTAAAATTAGGATGATGATGGATATTTAGGCACCCCTGAAAGTTTGGAAAAGGATACTATGTGTTTTTAGGATGGAAGCTTTTGCTGGCTCTGACTTTTTGGCCTTATGAACTTTTATTGTGCTGTCATAGAAGCCAAGAAACCTTCCGTAGCTGCTATTCAAGGGCTTGCACTTGGCGGTGGATTAGAATTAGCAATGGTATGTGGCAATGATTGTCCATCTCTTGTCATTTTATGTTTTGTAAGGGGAATTTTGGGAACTTACATGATTTGAGTTATGATGGATGTGTTTAATTCATGCAGTCTTGTCATGCTCGTATTTCAACCCCAAAAGCACAACTTGGTTTGCCAGAACTTCAACTTGGGATTTTTCCAGGATTTGGAGGTAGGATTTCTCAATGCACATTTATCTGTGTCTCAGCATGGCTGATCTCATACTGTGGTATAGCCAATTTTAATCTTACTATGAATTATCTGGAAAATAGCTAATGATTTGTTTCCAGTGTTGAAGAAAATCGTAAAGTGTTGTTGAAAATATGATATTCTTTTAACAATTTTTACACATTAAATTTGCAACCAAGCTATTAATTTATCTATAATTTAGGTTTATGAGTTTCCTGTTTGGCCTTTGTCATTATTATTTCTTTTTCTCATAAAATAAGAGGCAAGGACAACAGAGCCCCAACAGCTGACTTCAAATCCAGTACCTAGATTATTTCACTCTAGTGAAGTCTAATGAACATGTAGTTGGCATGAATTTATTTCATGCCAAGATGTACTACATGGTCTTTAACAGCTGAGTTGTCATCCTAGTATTGTAGAAGTATTGGTACATAAGAGAAGACACCCTGCAAACTCCCCCCCCCCTAGCCTTTTAGCACGTTCATAACTATTTTTAAGTCTTAAAAGCATGTTTTTAAGCTGAATGGAATCTTCTTGTACATGAACACACTATGAACTTAACATATCAGCTGATGTTATTGCATTTATAATTCCTTACTAGAGCAGCTGGAGACGATAACTTTGATGCTGCTCCTTTTGATATGTAATATAGGTATTGTATTTATTCAGGTTCGATGAATGTCTTGATGTGCAGTACACATCCAAGGTGCCCTGTCTTTAGCTAGAAACACTCTTTTAGGTCTAGACTCTACATTCTGTTGGTCGCTTATTTTTTCTTGCAAGTTATAAGAAAGAATAGCTTACAGACAAATTTCTTCCTTCTTTGCACCAATTAATAAGGCATCCGTGTTGTTTTTTCTGACATACCATGTTTGTTTATGCTATTTTAAATTCTTCAACTGGAATTGAATATTTAGATCAGCTAATTGGATAATCATGTTTTGTGAAGGTACACAGCGCCTTCCTCGTCTTGTAGGGCTTCAAAAGGCAGTTGAAATGATGCTTGTAAGTTCATATCCCTCTCTGCATATTTAAGTGTATGGATTTGGTCCATAATACTTCCTTTTAAGTTGATCCTGATGATTTTGAGCCCCATTTTTCCTATATCTGTTGTATATGTTCAGATCATTAGCCCTGCATGTTCTAGGGATTGGGTTCATTTTGAAGTCAATATAACTTTCTGGCAAGTTTATGATATCTCTATTGCATGAGTTTGGAAACTTGTAAAAGGTAGAACCGACCAAATGAAATAGTATTGGATGGATTTTGATGAAGTTAATGAACATTCTGATGGAAATACTTTGTTTGTTATGACCAGTTGTCGAAATCGATCATGTCAGAGGAGGGGAATAAACTAGGTCTAATTGACGCAGTTGTATCTCCGGGAGAGTTGATGACCACAGCACGAATGTGGGCTTTAGATATTGCAGAACGGCGGAGACCCTGGATAATTAGTCTAAAAAGGACTGATAAACTTGAGTCACTGGGGGAAGCTCGTGAAATTCTGAAATTTGCAAGGGCTCAGGCGAAAAAGACTGCCCCAAATCTGCCACATCCCCAACTCTGTCTAGATGTTATTGAGGAGGGTATTGTAGCAGGAGGCCTTGCAGGAGTTCTCAAGGTATGTGTTTTGAAATTTGTTCACATGATGTAATTGAAATATCCAAATTGATTTATTACTTGGAAGCATTGTGCAGCGATCTCTGATTGGATCTTCCGACTACAGTTGATTGAAAATTCTGTACTTATCGAATTTTATAATCTGTTGTATTATCTTACAATTTGCTCATAATGTGTGATAATGACTAAGGAAATGTTTTGTATGGTGTTGAAGGACACCTTTATTGGTTCAATTCTTGTGTCTGGATTGAATTTTGATAAACAAACATTATATATACACGGCAACATAGGTCAATTACTTAGCGAAACTTTTTTCTATGCTTGTTAAATACCATATTAAAAGGATTAATTCTTGCATACATTTCAAAATTTTGATAAACTATATATTTGATGTGGAATGTTTCTTGTTATATGTATAGGTTATGTTTTACATTTGGCAATCTTAAACTTTTTAATTTGGCAATCCAAAACTTATTTTAAAGTTTTCTACATGCTTAAGCTTAGGGAGGTTTGCATTACACGAACCCCTCAAAAGGTTTCCATTTTCATGTTTTTTATTCGCTAGTGCAGGAAGAAAAGGGATTTAATGATATTGTTATCTCAGACACTGCAAAAGGGCTCGTACACTTCTTCTTTAGCCAGCGAGCAACTACAAAGGTAATGAATACTGTTGTGCTTGTGCAATATCTTGAATCTATTTGATGTGCCTTTTAGCAGAATGCAATGAAAAATTGGTTCATGCCATTCTAGGTTCCTGGGGTGACTGACTTGGGGCTAAAACCAAGACAAATTAAAAAAGTAGCAGTTCTTGGTGGAGGGTTAATGGGTTCAGGTATAGCTACATCTCTTGTTCTCAGTAATATTCCAGTCGTTCTGAAGGAGGTAAATGCTGGTTTTCTTCAGCAAGGTATCAATAGAATTTCAGGTATGCTCTTTTTGAACCTACCTTATTTTATGCTTGATTTTGGTTTTTCCATTTTTATTGTCTCATTCATTCTCCCGCTTCATATTTCCTTACTGTCTTCTTTTATTTTGCAATATTGTGCCCCTTTTTTCTGTTAATTTCTTCATTTTGTGCTCTACTGTCCAACCTGTGACCATTTTTTGCGCTTATCGCAGCAAATCTGAAGAGTCGTGTAAAGAAAGGAAGCATGACAGAAGAAAAATTTGAGAAGACTATGTCTCTGATCACGGGAGTTGTGGATTATGCAGAATTCAGGAATGTCGATATGGTGATAGAGGTTAGCACATGCTACCAACTATTTGAAGATTTTTCCAGGTCCTAACAGGCTACCATCTAGGTCTGTCTTTGACCTCAAGATGGCTCTAACTTTCTGCAGTCACACACTTGTTTGCTGTTGTTTTATATCAGCAAACAGATCAGGAACTTCACTGTTGTTTTGTTACGGTTACATAGGCTTTTAGGTGCTCTAGCATATAGTTTTAGTCACCAACAGGTTAGCACATGCATACCATAAAATATGTAATACACCTCTGGATGTTTACTGCTGAAATAAAGCTGTTCTAAACTCTAGCATACATGAAAATGAACACAGGTATTTTTGGTCAACATGACCCTGGATAAAACCCCCCTGAGGAAAACCAGTTTGGAATATAAGTCTATATATGTGGAGAATAGAACGTGGAACACAACAAGTATATGAAACAAATGAACTTGATACAATAGTAGCTTGTCTCAAGCTGCAACACAAGTTCAAGAATGAGAGATGTGCCCTAGCATGGTGCGCCCTCCTCACTTGTTGTCCAATCCACTGAAATGAAGCACCCTTGCTCCTTGAAGCTCTGGTGAAGAAACCCTTGCACACAAACTAGCTGTTGTGTGCTACCTCTCCACTGAATTTGTCCTCAAAGCAATCTAACCACTRCAAGATCTCCCTGCTATAGATGTGCCCTCCTCCTCAAGTGTGCCCTCCTCCAAGCAAGAACAACAACCACAAATAAATGAGGGTCTAAGCCTCCATGAGACCTCCATGAAAGGAGGCACCCAAGCTTCCCTCAACCATAGCCTCCATCCTCACCTCAATGCTCTCTCTCAAACTCTCCAAGTGAACATAAGTGTGAATGAGCTTCTCTTGGCCCTATGCGTCCCTCTTGAATCTCCATAAGGAAACCTAAAAGATGGATGGATGAGATCATCCCATCTCATCTTTAATCAAATGTTGAGATCATTCCATAATAATCTCACTCACAAACCCACTTTGGGTTAAGTTCCCTAAGTTCACTTTATGTCTCATAATTCACCCACAAAGTGAATTAATAGTCATTTAGGCTAAAATGATCAAATTTGACCAAATTTCACTTTTGACTTAAATCTCCTAAGTCAAAGTGAAATTAGACATAAAGTACAAGGCACATAGTACATAGTACTTCCCACTTGTGTTTAGAAGCTCACAAACACAAGGGCACCACTTCCCAAGGTACACAAATCTCAACACTATTTTATTCTATAGTTGTAGATTATGCAGAATTTAGTCATGTAGATATGGTGATAGAGGTTAGTGCATGCTACTAAATGTTTTATTGCATTATATTTTATACATGTATAGAATATTTGTATATGCCTACCTGTTTGGAAGGGAAATTTCTGATAAGTTCTTTTATTCTCTGGAAGGCTGTATTAGAGAAAATTTCTTTGAAGCAAGAAATATTTAGTGACTTGGAAAAGATTTGTCCTGCACACTGCATCTTGGCCACTAATACATCTACGATTGATCTCAATCTCATTGGTGCAAAAACACATGTTCAAGACCGTATAATAGGGGCGCATTTTTTCAGGTGATTGTTATGATACTGTTCCTAAATATCTATTTTGTATGGATGCGTATCCCACTAAAACCTGAGTTGCCTGATCATTTCTACTTATTGTTTCAAATAAGTGCCTGCAATCTAATTTTTAGTATTCTAACTTACCATTTTTTAATCAGTCCGGCGCACGTGATGCCACTCCTTGAAATTGTTCGAACAGAGAAAACCTCACCTCAGATTATCATTGACCTTATAAATGTTGGAAAGAATATAAAGAAAGTCCCTGTAGTGGTGGGAAATTGCACCGGCTTTGCTGTCAATCGAATGTTCTTCCCATACACTCAAGCAGCGCATATGTTGGCAAATCTTGGTGTAGATATTTACAGAATCGACAAAGTTATAACAAGTTTTGGAATGCCAATGGGTCCATTCAGGTATCTTCTGAGATCAAATATGTGCCTATGTGCATATCTAGAGTAAGAAATACGTGGCAAAGTAAGAAATGTATGTCAATGAGAAAAAATGACCTGGATATTTTAACCATATAAAGCAACTTGTTACTTCCACGGCAGAGTG
>SNQJ01S0045445.1:30362-45616 GCA_010110895.2 Picea sitchensis
ATATTGATTAATTGTAACGGAATTTAAATTTATATAATATAAAAATAAAATTTTAATTCAATCAAAAATATATCTCTAATTAAAATAGTTAAAACAAAAACCTGTGCATATCCCCAAAACCAAGAAAGCTTAACTCAAATTTTTAAATTTCATTTGGAACTAAATATAAAGGGGCAAAATGGATAAAACCCTCAAATCCTAGAAACCCAAGTTGCATAATATTGAAACAAACTTTACTAATTTGTGTGAATTCCATAAGAAATTAAAATCTCTATTAAGAATGGACTTCCTTTCAAGGATTGTGTGAATTTGAATTGATTAAAAGTTTGTTCATAATTTTAAGTTCTTTTATTGTTTTGTTTTAAAAGTGTTTTTAATTGTTTTGTTGTATTTAAAACAATTAACACATGTAAATTAAGAGAACACACATCATAGCCTCTCAATATGAGGAAACCACATAAATTCACAATCATCTTCATAGTATGACAACATTTATTGTAATGAAATCTATATCGTTTAAGATTAGATGCAATCTACATCTTTTTAAAATAAGGTTTGTGAGAGTTTATTAATAACATGAAAGTCACCTCTGATCTTAACCCCTATCGATTTCATTATAATAGATTTCGTTATACTATGAGGATTGTTGTGATACAAATCATTGAGAGGAGCATCCTGTAATCTTCATGAGGTTGCTACATGATGACTACGGATACAATCTTCCACTTAGTGGATGGTAAACAAGGTCTAACCCCAAGGGAGAACAAGAGATGAGATTCAAATCCATGAACCCAACCTCCTCCAATGGAGATATCATCACTTTTGGGTGAACCACTTAAACTAACCTTTGAGACTAATTTTATTTTTTTTATTAATTATAAATATAATCATTTTTTTTTATTTATTCTTCTACTTGGATAGGTAATTGTTTTAATTGTGTTCAAGTCTTTTTAGTATAATTGTTTCGTTTGTATTAAAGTCTTTGTTTCTCTTATATGAATAAATAATTTTATTATTAATAAAGATAGAAAATATGAAACCCTAATAAAACTTAAAATAATTAATCTTTTTTTTTAAGTAAAAAAGTAGGTCCTAATATATTGATATGGCAAAGTTGCAACATGACATTGAGGTGCCAGCTGTCCCGCCTGTTAAGGAAATCGAGACAGTTGGCCAATCCAAGCTAGCGTGTAAACTCAAAATATTGGTCTGCCACCCTGCCCGAAGGAAACCAAGGTGCATGGCCAGTTTTATCATTAGTCTGAGCATGCCTATGCTATCGCTACTATTGCTATGAGCTAGAAGAGCTACAGCTCTATTATACATCCAAAAAAGAAAGAGTTTTGAGCAGTGGTTGAACATGAGAACCTATTAACTGGTGTCCTCGTGGTCGTCCTTCTCCTTGCCGCGTCTAACTGGAATGGCGTAAATCTGAGCGCAGGTGGGGCATTGTCGCCTTGGGGTGGCGCTGGAATAGGTGGCGTACATCATGTCCAGGCGTTGGTTTATGCAAACGACTCTAAAGATTTGATCATCCACCACGCTGCGGACCTCGAAAATCAGATTCAGGTGCTCCGGGTGAAGAAGTGGTGGTTGGGGTTGCGGTTTTTTCTCTTCATCCTCCTCCTGGTGTGCTTGTTGCTCGCGTTGCGGCCTCAATTCATCAAGAGCCTTGCAGATGGTTTCCTTGTTGCTTTCCGGCAGCTCTTCTTCTACCAGACAAGTTGTGAATTCCTCAACTGGAGTGTCGTTGGGGTTGTGTACTGCTCTTGGCTTGGGATTCAGTGCATCTGCTCTGAAACACACAGGGGGGTTCCAGTTGTCCGGAACCGTGAAAATGAGACTTTCAGAAAGATTTTGGGGGAATTCCTCCGAAGGAATCTCCTCAACATACGTTTTGGGGGGCGTTTCTATTCCTTTGGACTCCCTGAATCTCTTTCGCTTGGCTAAAACCAGAGCTTTCTCAAACTTCTTATGCCTCTTCCGTCGTGAGTTGGTCGCGTACCACCCTGCGCCTCTGCGAGGCCTTCCCCGTGCTCGTGGCATGTTTAGAACTAGAACGAGAGCCAAAATGCCCCCTGTGTTGTTGTTCTCGCTCGGCTCTGTAACCTTCCAATACATCCCAAAGCCACCGAGAATGTTGATAAGGGAGAAAATGGTGGCTATAGCCATTAAGGCTGTGGTCTTAATGCTCTGGCTGGCCGGTCTCCTCGCGCGAGTGAGAGGCCTCATCAAATGGTGGAGGCCAACTGAGTTGATGCCCATCATAAATAGCAAGGCTATGAGGGCGGATGGCCACCATTAATGGCCCCTCCTAGCGCTGCTCCACGTACCCACCCTGCTCCGCGTGGCACCCCATCTGGGGGTTGGAGATCCTTGCTGGCGAGAGTTTGACACTGCTTTGATATGTCTGAAGCTTCAGAGTTGCGTGCTTCCCAGTATATTTGTTCGAGTTCCCTAGAAACTCCTTCATTTGCCAGGTAGTCAGCCACTCTGTTTGCCCCTCTCTTTACATGGGAAGGGGTTATGCTGAGGTTGGCCCTAAGGAGACCTTTGAAGTCCTCGAGCATCCCAGAGAGTCGCCAACTGGGAGAGATTTTCTGTGGGTTTTCCCCGTGGAGGATTTTAGTGATCAACTGGATGACGATTTGTGAGTCCCCCTCCAAGATGACCCTACGACTGTGTAGGGCTACTGCGATTCGAAGACCTTGCAATAGGCCGATTAGCTCCGCTGCATTATTTGTAGTCTCCCCCAGATACCCAGCTGCCAGGATTAGGATTTCCCCTTTGGAGTTCCTGATTACAGCTCCATAGTCGGCTGGTCCTGGGTTTCCTTTTGAAGATCCATCAAAGTTGATCTTTATGAAGCCTGTTGGAGGCGGGGTCCAAGTGGTTGGACTAATGTTTTGGCTCTTAGGAACTTTGATTACCAGTTGGTTGATCAATCTGAGCTGCCATCTTTGTAGAGTGCATTGTTCCTCCGGGTTACATTCTTTATCCTTTGGTTGTCAGTTCTTGCTTCTAACTGTTTCCTTGATGAGCATGGCAATTTTTCCCCAAGTTAGTTCTAGTGTGGATTCCTTGGAGTGGAAGATACGTTTGTTTCGCTCCTTCCAAATTTGCCAGAGAATAAACCCTGGGAGGAGTTGCCAGATGTAATTCAGTATGGGGTTGTTGTAAGTGATTGAGTCCTAGTTTTCAATCGTGTCTTTGATGTTGCCTCTATTTTGGTTGGATCTTCGCATTATTTGAGCTCCCTGGTCCCATATAGATTGGCTATAATGGCATCCGTTGAAAAGATGCTCTTTGGTTTCCTCTTGGTGTTGGCATAAGACACAAATTGAGGGTCCAATGAAGCCTCTTCGCCTGAGATTATCCCAGGTTAGAATTCTGTTATGGACAATTAACCAGAGGAAGGTGAAAACCTTTGGCCATAGTGCCTTGTTCCAGATTTTGTTCCAAATATTTTCCTTTTCTCGATTTTGGTAATTTCCTTGTAAGTAGTAGGCCTCTTTGACTGAAAAATTACCAGTTGTGGAGTGTCCCCATCTGAGGATGTCTGGGCCTTCTCTATTGGGGATTTTCCTGTGACTTGCGTAGTGGTGTCAGGCTAATAGACTTAAGTTTTCTGGGACCCTTAATTCCTGGCTGGAAGTCTTCCATTGTCGCCACTGCGATCTTTGTTCGATGGGTTTCCATAGATCTTTTACCTTGAGTGGAATATCTTGATTAAGAGCCTGTTGGAGGGGTCTCAACTCTGCCAGATCATTTAGAGGTTTAAGTTGTTGCCAGGAGTCTTGCCAAAACATTTCACTTTCTCCATTTGCGGATCTCCCAAAAAGCATGCTTCTGTATTAGGTCTTTGTTTTGGCAGGCTGTATTCCAAATGTTTGAACCATGTATTCGGACATTATGCCTGATCAGTTAGTCGACCTGCATGGATGGAGCGTATTTTCTCTTCTAGATTTGTGCCCATAGGGCATCTGGTGTTTTCATCCATCTCCACCACATCTTGGCTCCCATTATCTGGTTGAGCTTCCTTGGGTCTTGGAGTCCAAGGCCTCCCATGCTTTTTGGTGCGCAGACCTTATCCCAGCCTACCAATGCCCATTTCTTGTTGGGCTGAAGGCCTTGCCAAAGGAAGTTTCTCTGGAGGTTTCTTACAACTTTGATGATTTGCTTGGGAGCTACTAGGGCGGTAAAGAGATAATTGGGTAGGGTTTGTAGGACCGACTTAAGCAGGATCAGCCTGGCTACGATATTTAGCATTCTGAAGGTCCAGTTGGCCAGCCTGTTCGAGATGGAGAGGAGGAGGCTATCCCAGGAGATGGATTTAGCTGGTGCTCCTGTGAGAGGAATGCCTAGGTAGTTGGACGAAAGGGAGCTCTTGGGGATTCCCATGAGTTTGGAGATATGTAATTGAACCGCAACTGGAGTGTTGAAAAAGAAGATCTTAGATTTGTCTAGGTTCAGCGTCATGCCTGAGGCTTCTGTGAAGTCGGAGAGGATGGAGTTGAGCTTGTTGGCTTCACGAGCAATAGGGGAGTTCATGAGAAGGGTATCATCAACAAATTGACTGTGTGAGGGAGTTGGTTGGATGTTATGCAGGGGTAGGCCTTTGAGAGAGCCTTCTAGAACCGCTGATTTGATGTAGCAACCTAGGCCTTCCGCCATGAGTACAAAAAGAAAGGGCGATAATGGGTCCCCTTGCCTGATACCTCTGGAGGGCGAGAAGGGGCGGGAAGGGACTCCATTGACAAGGATAGAGAAGAAGGCCGAAGAGGTGAGGTTCAAGATCCAATTTACGCAATTTTGATCAAAACCAAAATAATTTAAGGTGGCTCTAAGGTATTGCCATTTGGCTTTATCAAAAGCTTTTGAGAGGTCAAGTTTGATTAGCATACCTGGATTTTTGGTTGACTTGAGAGAGTCGATTACCTCATGTGCTAAAATGACGTTATCCATGATTTGTCTTCCTTCTACGTAGCCAGCTTGTTCCTTGGAGATGACATAGGACAGGATTGGCTTGAGGCGATTTGCAATCACCTTTGTAATGATTTTATAAATTACGTTACATAAGGCAATGGGCCTGAACTGTTTGGGATTTGTGACCCTTTCCTCCTTTGGAATGAGAGTGAGGAAGGTTGCGTTGAGAGCCTGGAGAACTTGGCCTGACATTCGTGATTCCTCTACAACCTCCCAGACTTCCTTCCTTACTATATCCCAGCAGTGATGGAAGAAGTCAATGGTGAAGCCATCTGGGCCTGGAGCCTTTCCTGGGGGCATAGCTTTTGTTGCTTGGTCCACTTCTTCCCTAGTGATTTGCCTCATGAGAGCTGCGTTCTGTTCAGGGGTCACCAGTGAGGGTATGTGACTGGTGACTCGTGTGATGGCTTCGTTTCTATCCGCCTTGGTTTCCGTTAGGAGGTCCTGGTAGTACCTGTTGAGCTCTTCTTCTATTTGGGTGTGTTCTCTGATCAGGTTGCCCTGTCCATTCTCCAGATGGGTTATTATGTTGATGTGTCGTCGGTGTACCATGGTTCTGTGGAAGAATTTTGTGTTTTTTTCCCCCTCTTTGAGCCATTGTACCCTGGATTTCTGCCTCCATAATATTTCCTCTTGTTTTTTTCTTTCCTCCAGCTGCACTTGCAGCTCCTCCTCCTCTTTCATGAGCTCAACAGTTCGAGTCCCTGAGATGAAAGTTCTTTGTATCTCAGCCAACCTGTTCTCTGTGTCCTGCATGCTTTGGAATATATTGCCGAAGGTATTTCTATTCCAGTGCTTTGGCAATTGTTTGAAATTTTTGAGCCTTTGCTGGAGTCTATACATATTTGTACCATGGTCTATTTCGGCTTGAGCCCACCAAGTTTTTGCAAGCTGTTGGAAATCTGGGTGTGTGAGCCAAAATTTCTCAAATCGGAATGGTTTGAATTTAGGTGCTGCCTCTATTGCCAGCTGGAGGGCTATTGGCCAGTGGTCAGATCCAGCTTTGGGGAGAATGAGGCTTTCCATGCGGAGGTCTCTTTCAATCAATTCCTCCGCCACAAGGAAGCGGTCCAGTCGGCAGGCTACGTGCTGGTTTCCGGACCTGCGGTTGGACCAAGTGAAAGTGCCATTGTTGTTCTCTATATCTACTAACTTTAGATGCTCGAGAAGGGTTTTGAACTTACCACTATCTTGTTCGAGTCTTTTGCTCCCTCCTGTTTTCTCCTCCAGCGACAGGATCATGTTGAAGTCACCTCCTATGATCCAGTTAGGTTTGGTTGCCAAAGATTTTATACGAGCCAGTCGTTCCATAAATTTGATTTTTTCCTGTTGCCCTTGGGGTCCATAGACGTTGGTGATGCTTCCCTCCTGATTCGAGCCCGTGACTTCAAAGTGGGTTGATAAGGTGCCTATGGTGGAAAAGGGTCCACTGAGAGTGGTGTTGCTCGGGTTCCAAAGTATGGCCAGACCCCCTAAGGCTCTCGAGGAGTCTGTTTGGATAGAGTCGCAGCCTTTCCATATGCGTTGGAAGATGGTTTCAGCCTCCATCCACGCACATTTTGTTTCTTGTAACATTAGAATATTTGGGTTTTCATCTTTGATGCAGTCCTTGAGGATCCTTTGTTTGGATCTGCCATTGAGTCCTCTAATGTTCCAAGTGATGATCTTCATCATTATGAGGATGGGTGTGGGTGGAGGTATCCCTCCGAGAGATTATGTATCTGACCTGAGTTGATCATGAGGTTGCCTGCTTCTTTGATTAGTTGATGTACTAGTTTTCGTCCCCTTCTTTTGTTCTCGCGCGGTATTTTTTTTTTAGCCTGAGCCTGATTCTGTGGCTATGCCTAAGCGTGTCGTGGATCCCGTTGTTGAATCTAGAAAGACCTTGTGTACCTTTCGAAGTTGCTCTTCAGGGAGGGCTTGCAAATCCTTCTGATTGAGAGCTTCCTCAAGTTTTTCAAGGTCAATACCTGCTAAGTCTTGGGCGTCCATCTGCATTAGGGTGTCTCCATCTCCATCTCCTTTCTCGTCTGGGTGGATTTCTTTATTTGGGCTAGAGGAGGAAGGTGTATGGTTATGTTCTTTACCCTTTTGCAACCCTTCGTGCGGATCTTGGATTTCCGCATCCTTTGGTACCTGGCTCAGTATGTCGTAGGCATTCTTGGTCGAGATCTTGGGCTTGGGGTAAGGTATTTGCCTTCTAGGAGGATTTTTCTTCCTGGTCTGGATCGTGGTGAAACCATCTTTTTGCAGGTTGTCACTGGCTTTGGAAGCTTGCTTATTTAGTGAGCAATCCCTGAACAGGTGGCCATGTTCATGGCATTTTCTGCACCGGAAAGGGATGTGTTTGTAGTCGAGGGTTTGTATCCAGTCTTCATCTCGATACTCCAACATTATTGCCCCTGGTAAAGCCTTAGATATGTTCATATAAACACATATTCGGGCGTATGAGGTGTATTTCCTCTGCTTTGTGGCTTCTGAGGCTTTGACATATTGACCGATTGTATTACCTATTCCCATGAGAATCTCCTCCAGCCAGAACTCCTGCGGAAGGGAATAGAGGAGGATACAGACAGGTGCCATTGTGAATTCCTCCTTGTTCAGGCTGAAGCGCTCTGTCCAGAATCTTAGGAATAGCCCTGCTGAGTTGTAGAAATATGGGTCGTTCTCAAAGATTCGATCTCTGTCTTCTGGGTTATATAATATGATTGTGAAGAAGCCTTTGGAGCTGAGCTGAACTTCATAGTCACTCTTAGGGTTCCACCAGTGTTTGATCCATTTGTTCAGGTCCCTTTCGGATGGCCAAAGTCCCAGAAATTTGCCAATGAGGGCATGTTCTTGCATAAACTGGGTATGTTCCCCCACTCTTGTTGAGCTTATAATGTATCTTGGGGGTTTTTCCATTTGCGGGATGCATTTGTCGGGCTCCCATCCGCGAGGTGCTTTTGGATGGGACGTGCTGGCCTCCATCTCCATTTCCTTACTGAATCCCTGTTCCCTGGCGAGGAGTTGTTCGCGTATCTGTTGTGGCGGCTCAAACGACGGCCATTTTGTCCCTGTTCTGATCTATCATTGGCCGTGATGTTGCTGTATGAGGGGGGTTTCCCCCCCTCTTCGGCGTTCATACTGACGGGTCAGAGCTGGTATCTAACTGTGCTGGATCTTTGCTGGTGTTTTGCTGCGGCGGATCCTGGTTCAGTCATGTAGCGGCTCGCATAGGCATAGAGCTAGGGTTTTTCCAAGGTCTCTCTAAAATAATTAATCTTACTATTTAAACCAGACACATATTTTTTCCCCACACTTCCAGTATATAAATACCATCTCTTCCCTTCATTTTAACCCAGGCTCATTGTCCTGAAGATGGATCATGATTTGGATCCAAAACATCGATAGTCTATTGACAAAACAGTGGCTAATCCGATCAACAATGAAAGATAGAAAATATTTGTATTATAAAATTGATTTTTTAATTAATTATATTATATTCATTTCACTATTTTGATAGATAACTAAGTAGTCACATTGTTTTTTCCTACCATTTAAATCTTTTTAATATAATTGCATTTCCAATGTAGTTTATGTTTTTACAATATAATTGTTTTGACTGTGAAGTCTTTTAAGGATACTTGTTTTGCTTGTGTTCAAGTCTTTTTAATATAATAGCTTTGCTTTTGTTAAAGTTTTTAAATATAATTGCTTTGTTTGTGTTCATGTTTGTTTTTTTAAAATTTCATTCTAATTTATGAATATGAATTTGAAAAAACTATGACAATCTATTGAAAAAAATAAAAAAAACATTAAGCTGCAGCTTAACGTGTTATCTCAATCAATTATTGTCCATGTCGATGAGCGTCATTGGAATTTAAGTAAAATCTTCTTAGACTAAGCAAAACCCTAATAATAAAGAATATCATAAAATTAAGATATAGATAATGAATAAAATAATGACGTAAACATGTTTGGAAGGCCTTGTTGGATATCCAAGCATAATAAGTTGGTGAAAAAAATGCCTTGCATCGTTATTATCATTTGAGAGTTTTGAAAACGAACAAAATTTCTGACCTGTGGATAATTTGGCCATTCCCACATGACATCCATAAATAGCTGAAACCCTTCGAGAAAAGGTCGTGTATGAACGTAGAGTAAATTTCTCCAATACAATAATGAGACTGGACGCTTGAGTAGGCTAGGTTGGTCAAGTCATAGTTAACGGATTGACAAAATATGGCGAGAGTTCGGTCGGGATATCTCGAAAATAGTGCTCCCAAAATCCAAACAGATAAGGTTGTTTAACGCATTTATGAAACTTGTCAAGTGGACGAAACAAGTAGCAAGAGAAGACATCATCATCTCTACGACATTTACAATGATGTTACGACAGTTTAATGGTAATAGACAAGCGGTTTCAAATCATTATACAGGTGGATGAAAAGAGTGGTTTTAGAAAACCTGTCAATCAATTGACAGGTTTTCTACAAAACCTAACACTAAATATGCCTTCGACATAATTAACATGTGAATGGTACCTTGTTGATTTACGTTTTTTATTATCCCTGCCTTAAAATTAACATGTGAATGGTACCGTGATGATTTACATTTTTTTATTATCCTTGCCAATAGGTAGGTTATGATGTATTTATTTGCAGTTTTTTTTTTTCCAATATGCAAAAAATACTTATACTAGCATATCCTTAAGCGGGCGAATGGTAATGCCGAAGTAATGTGAGGGAAATTTTCATATTAATGTTGTAAATTGGAATGTTGCAATTGAAATAATCTTATTTGAAGTTGGTTCATTCTACATTTTGAAAAGAAATAATGTAAATTCTGTATATTCTACTGTAAATTCTAAAATTCTATAATTAAATGTATGATCTTAAAGTTCCGAATTTTATTAATCAATTGTTTTTGGCTTTCATTAAAACACTTGGAATAAGTCTTATTTGGACATTTGATCTTTTTTTATCTTTGTTGATTGTTATGACTTTTATATTAAATAAAATACAAAACACCTTAAATTGGATATTATCTCAAACTACCATGTAATCATTTATAGCACACCTTACATTATGTTGTGTACTATCTATATGGCTAGCTCAGTGATTTCCAAGGTTGTCATTCAAAGATTTATTTCCCCAAAGAATCAGATGTCTTAATGATGAGCACACCACTTTATTTTCATTGTTTTTTATTTATTCCCATTAATTACTACTTTTTACATTGGGCCAACCAATGTTTAAATAAAAAAATCAAGCAATATTGTATGATAACAGTAAACATTTGGAATTAGAATGTATCAAACTAATTTATGATGAGTGAAAATTAAAAACCACTAACCATGTTTAATGAGGTTTTGACAATTGGAATGTTAAACATACTTTCTATCTTTGGATATGTTAGACATCTTATAGTTTTGCAATTAATAAATAATCTTATCTTCAGTGAGTCTTTGTAGCATTGAGAATCACATAATTAGCTCCTCCACCTCTAAAACTATTGCCACCACCACCAATCTTGCATAAAAAATAAGCATGGAAAAAAAAAAAAAAAAATTATGTCTATAATATTATCTTATCTTCAATGAGTCTTTGTAGCATTGAGAATCACATAATTAGCTCCTCCACCTCTAAAACTATTGCCACCACCACCAATCTTGCATAAAATTACATGTTCATGGATGAATAGGATAAGATGTACATATATCCATCTTATCTTCCATGCAAAATGACCCACACATATCAAAGCACTTTATACCCAAACACAAACACAGTTGTACTTAAATATTTAGCTAATTCCACCCTACATCCATCTTTTCTTCTTTTCACTTGCTTTTGTTAGTTCTTTTTTTCACAAACACATCCATACATAAGTATTTTTATAATTCCACCCTACATCCATATTTTCTTCTTCTCACTTGCCTTAGCTCATTCAAGAACATCTTTGTTCTTTTTTCTTCTCACTTGCCTTAGCTCATTCGAGAACATCTTTGTTTTTTTTTTCTTCTCACTTACCTTAGTTGGTTCGAGAACATATTTCTTCCTTTGCCCTAGCAAATCGACTACCCTCTTTTGTGACATATTCACACAATTCCCTTTCTTTTAGCCTTCCCGATTTTCCGAAACCTCTTTTGGCCCACCCTCCTTTTGGAGCCTCTCTTTTCGAAACCTTTCTAATCTTTAGTGTGATTCTTAACGACACTTCTATCCATCCATTAAGTACCCTGATGCAAAGGTGAAGCCATCACACGTAATTCACTGGAAGGCAAGGGCTCGCTACCTTGCAACTCCTCTTGTTAAAATATAAATTACATATATTCACCATTAAAACTCCTAACTAAGGAAATTGAAGTGAAATGGTAATTTGAGAAAAAATTGAAATAAAGAAACACAATTTATTGCATGCATTTACCATTAAAACTCTTAACCAACCATATTGAGGTGAAATGCTAATTTGATAAGTATTTGAATTGAAGAGTTAATTTGAGAAGCATACTTAGGTGAAATGCTAATTTGAGAAGTATTTGAGTTGAAGAGTTAATTTGAGAAATATTTGAATTGAAGAAACAAAAACTTCTTGAACTTTATTATCAATAGTGCACATTTAAATAAAAATCATTTTGCATGGGAAGAAACAAGAAATTTGTGAACTTTATTATCAATAGTGCACATTTAAATGAAAATCATTAAAAACTACATTGTGAAATAAAAGAATATAAAGACAAAAATAATAAAGTCATAATTGTTATATTATTTATTTACAACTTTACTTAATTATGAATTAAGAATGAGAAACTATATTAGATAATATATTGAAATATTTCATTTTAAAATAAATGGAATTTATCATAATTTAAAATCAATTTGTACAGAGTAAACATAAGTTTAAGTTGGATTTATAAAAAATTTAGTGTGTAAAGAGCAGACGACTTTGCCATTACAATAATCTACCCATTGAGTCTGAGATAAATAAGTACAAAATCTTATTTTAAAACTCTTAATCATATTGAGGTTAAATGCTAATTTAAAGAATGTTTGAATTGAAAAATTAAAATTCCTTTGAACTTTACACCAACAACAAACATCTAAATGAAAATCATTCAAACTTATCTCATATATATATATATATATATATATATATATATATATATATAAAACTTAAAATATGTATAAGACCAATATTCTGAAACTTAAAAAATATGTTAAAGCATATTCACAAATGGAAAATATATATTTTGCATAGAGGAAATGATATTAGAGTTAAATATTAGAAATGGCAACACTAAATGTCTTATTTTATATCTTCCCAATATTTGGGTGTTTAGATAAATTCATTGAGAAAATTGAACAAACTATTGACATATAGACACAAGCAAGGATAGATACTCTACAATCACCTTGCCTTCTTCTTCAACTGTAATTTCATAATCTGCTAGTGGATCTCCAGTCAAGTTATTTACAATATCTTTTTCCATCTCCTCGTCTCGTATTTCCAAGGGTGCACTATCATGTTGATTGTTATTTTATGTGACATCTTGCATGTCATCTACAATATCAGTAGCATTTTGAGGCTCTCTTTCTGTCTCAAAAGTTGCAGAACCTATCTCTGCATGGCCCTGGCTAGCAACACTCGAACCTACGCTACATTTTGGAGTTCTCAAAAAATGAATTCTACTGGCTCTTCCTTTGTAGTTGAACGTAATAAGGTTGTTTCAGCTGATCCAACATCACAAAAATACAAGTGATCGTGTGAAATTAGAAATGTAAATACCAATTACACAGAAAACAACAACACTTTCAAGGGTTCTGAGAGAACAAATAGTGGAATTAAAAAGTAAAATTAGCATGTACCCTTTCCTCTTTCAAAGCCCATTGATATCATATCTGCAAGTGGTTTACAGAAGGAGGAGCATGTACTCCATTCACAAGACCAAGACAAGATTGAAAATTGTTTGAAGAAGGAAAATGCAAATTGCTACCATGCATAAATTGAAGGGCATTAACATGAGGAAATTGTAGATTATTACCTAGAGGGGAAAGAATTCCTTACGACAGATCTACGGAGGAAAATTTGTTCTGGGAAGTTTTCTCGATAAATACTTGCACCTTGAAGGATGGGAAATAAGATCGAGGAGGAGGTCGAACCAATAACCTGGAAACGGTCGTCGATGATAACAAGAAACGATCCAGGCAAGGACTCACAATTAATCTCCACACAAAATCTTCAAACGAATTAAGTCTGTCTCAAATGTGGGTTCTATCACCGTCTTTTACCATTTCAACTATTTTCCCTTAAAATTGAATGCGTTGGAATGTATCTTTCTAAATAACCAGGGTTAATTATTGGGGCAAGATATTTAATCATTATGGTTAAATTATTGCAGCAAGATATTTATAGAATATCTACATAGAAAAATGATGGTTTGTGTGTTTCTTTTTGCTGATAGCAACATTATTTTTGCAGCACAAATTTTCGGACCCCGTCCTCATTATTTTTGCAGAATGAATTTTTGGACCCCATCCTCCGACAGAAGTTGAAAGTCGGTGTCAAAGTAGGAAAAAACAATGGCATTAAACTGCATTCATGTTTTATGGATACAGAAAGGCAACAATGTTGTTTGGCATAAAAAAATTGGCTAAATCTCAATGGCTAGCTACTATTGTTTGATGATTACTAATCATATCTCTTCCAACGCATATCTACCAGCGCATGTGCATAGATTCTATATAATATATACCAAATTCTAACAATAATCTCTAAGAAGCAAAGGGGCACAGGAGCCTCAAACGCTACAGGATCTCCACCAAGAAGCAAAGGGGCATAAGAGCCTCAAACGCTACAAGAGCTCCACCAATTTTAGCGGTTATACAATATACAGTTTTTGAGTATTATTTGTATGACCAAGTAAGTTATCCCACAGAAAAATGGAGCAGACTTATGATTTTGTATAATCTTGTTTCAAAGGAAATCTCTAGTTTCAAGTGAGTTGAGCATATTACACTACTACACAAGAATCATATCTTCCTAGAGTGCAGCATAAATAATGAGAGTGACCTTCTATGATTCCAATAATTCCAGTAGGCAAAATTGCATAAATCCAATGCAAAGTAGTCAGCCCGAACAACAATTGTAAGAGATGAAAAAAAAAATCCATTTAAAAAAAGACAAGATTATTTTCTCACGGCTCCTCCCCTGTGAAAATCAGACCGATTCCTCTTATTGTTGGACGACTTCGCATGCATATGAAAGTTAATGAGATTTCTCTCAAACATCTCCACGAACAGATCTTGTAACTGCTCAAAGCTCTCCGATCAACTCTCCAAATAGCTTTGATAAACTCTGCCCTAGCGCACTGCTTTCACCGGAGGTTGCTGCGTTGTTGTCTATCGGGACCCCTCTAAGGAAAATCACATCATTCTCAAGAGATTTTGCTTTGAGATTATCAATAATAGTGGAGACAGATATTTTCCAAGTTTACATGGTTTCCAGGCTCTGTTTGTTGAGCCAGTTTTCCTGGATTCGCACCCCACGCGTCTTTGAACTACTTTGCCTGCGGTGCAGCTTTCGTTGGTATGTGGTGTTATGATTTTTAACCCACAGGAATGACTGAGCTCCTAATCTGCTGCGACTTTTGAGCTGGAAAATGGACTGACAGAGTGGCAGACTACTCTGTCAATACCCTGCTGCTCCTGCATCCAATGACCTCTGAGTTGTAACAGGGAAAACGCACAGGCATAGGCAACATGACCAAATTCCTTCATATGGACGATCTGCTAGGCTCGGCTACTGCATTGGATTTGTCTCCGAGTGGGCAAGACACGGAAACGGTCAGGCGAGTATCGGAGCTGAAGAAGGAATTGAGGAAGCTCGTGAATTTTATCACCGACGAGGACGAATGCAGGATTGGGCTCTTCGATCAGATTTCCAACACACTCGCTGCTCTCAAGGACATCAAGTTCAAGAAACGGACCGACAGTGGAAACAAGGGCAATGGTTCAGCCTCTACGTCATAGAGTCTCAACAACATTGTCGTGCCCGAGCATTTTCTGTGCCCAATCTCGTCTCAGCTCATGAGGGATCCCATCATATTGGCTACGGGAGAGGTTAGTATAATTTTTACGCCGAAAGGCGTATACCTATTGACAATGAGCACAATTAATCAGCTTTTAATCTAAAATTCTAATCTAATGGTTAACAATTGAAGATGCTGGCATATTCTTAGTCATCCTCCCAAATCAATGAATGTGATTTACTCTTCATAACTTCTTTGT
>SNQJ01S0045445.1:51051-69496 GCA_010110895.2 Picea sitchensis
AAAAAAGGGTCATTTTATGGTATGATGGCTGAAAAAAATTCATTTTATGGTTTGATGATTGACTACAAAATAAGATCTTTGGATGTGGTTTGACAGGCAGGGGCCATGATATTCCATGTAACCACACAACCCAACATCCAAAATTAATATAGACATGTTTGATATATTAGGTGGAACCGTCATAACCTAGCATTTAATGTTGCAATAGACTATATAGTCTTAGGTTAGAGATTCTATTAAATGATGATTTTTTCAGATTATATTTGTCCGGAGAAAAATTGTTGTATTCTTACATTTAAGTGATTATTTGAGTGTTTCAGAAGTTTTTCAGCATGCTGAATCTATTTCTATATTCAAAAATAAATTTCGAACAACAAAAAATAGTGATTAATATATCGCCAGATTCCTACCCAACTAACCAACACCCATAATATATATCATGTATATATCAAAAAAAATAATTCAACTCTATATACCAACAACCAAAACATTGAATACTACTGAACAAACTAGTTATTATTACTCGCCATATTAGATGCACTGGCACACATATGCAACATCAAAATATGAAAACAATGAAAAATATCTTAACTATCAACACACGCCATATACGTTAATATTTCTGTTCGAGAATATACATATCTTGCTACCTCCCATCTCACTGTAAAGCACTTAGCATCGGACAGATTGATTCTCACTGTAAARCGCCTAGCATCGGAGAGATTGATTGAAAACTGTATGTGCGGTTGCGCTAAGAAACAGAGAGGCGGCGTTGACAGTTAGTGGCAGACACGATATGACAGCAGTGCTTGAGGATTACCTGCCTATTATAGCTTAAATTAAAAGTCATAAAGAGAAATCATTACGTAGATTGCATCGTCTTTAAAGATCTTATTATTAATATGTTATGTATGATATTGTCACTATTCATCATTTTGGCTGGAGCCTGGAGGCACTTGCCCACGGCCTCCATACTGCCAAAATGAATGCCAGATATACAATAATGATTCAAGAACAATAATATCTGTCTCCTCTCAAATTCCAACTTGCTTGCATTAGTAGTTGGCTAATCACCAACTCAAGTCGAAGTCAAAATTCTCAAATTCCAACTTGCTTGCATTAGTAGTTGGCTAATCACCAACACAAGTCGAAGTCAAAATGATAAAAGATATACACAAATCCACGCTCGTGAAGTAAAAGGCAAACGAATAGGGACCCATGAAGGAGGCTTATCTTTGAGCGCGCGACTGTTTGCAAGAAGAAGGTAGATCTGATTCGTTCATGTTTTAGTGAGCCCTAATACACGATTGAGTACGGAATCTATCTATGTTTTAAGTGAGATGGATAATGATATAATGATTTTCTCCAAAGGTGGAGACTCTAGAATATTCCCTTTCCAAATGATTTTCTCGAAAGGTGGAGAGTATTCCCTTCCCAAAAGCTTGCATGTACACTAAATTAGAATGAAAACGGCCACGTGTATTTTATAAAGCTCGAGAAATAAATAAAAATAAGGGAAATAGTACAAATGGAAATAACAGAAATTGATAGACGATTTAAGACATAAACCTAAACTTTAACTTATCCTAAATACTCTAAGTAAAAACAAGTGCTGTTACTCGGTTGGAATGGGAATAAATGCACAGGTATGGAGAGACCGTGGGAGAATGAGAAGCCCTAAGTTTCAGAGACACATGCAAATTGCCACGGACACGTGACAACAAACGTGCATGACATGTGGTATCCATGTAGAAAAGGACACGTGACACTCTGCGACACATCAACCATAAGACGTCAGGGTACTACATCACTCCGGGAGAATGTCACTCTGTGAGTTTTCCTTCCAAAACAAACACAGTTCCCCTGAAGCGCGGAGCCCCGAAGAGCCACACTCCCAAATTCCCGAATTAATTAATGATATTATTATATTAATATCGGGTCAACAAGTAATTAGCAAGAAAGCCACTTTGTAAGAAATTTATTCCATCGCCAAATATGGCCTGGGAAGTTCTAAAATTGGCAGGTCGGTAAAACTTTAGTAGGGACGCTAAAGTGCCAGGGTCGCCCAGATGGCAGAGTGAAAATTGATCGATGGTTCACATTCATTTCAGAAAGAGAAGGCACCCGAGCGTTAATCTCCTAGAGAAATGTTGGCATTGAAACAATTTAGTTTTTGAAAGTATTCTCATTCTAATTATATTGTGTTTTGCATAATCCAACTTGTTTTTATTTTCTTAATAAGATTCTGTAATTTTTCCTATTTCCATTAGTGCAACAGATAGCTACTAAAAAACACAGATATCCCCATCATGTGTAACTTGATATATTTTTGGAGTCTGACTTGCCATGTTGGAAATTTCCATTCCTACCTTGTAGGTTTTATCTTTTTAATGTATTTATGAAATTCATTTATAATGATCTATGTATACTTCCAACTAACTTTCATCCCAATATTTAGAGTTAAGTTCAAATTTCATAGTCAATTCTTTAATTTTTCCCATGGACAAAGTAAGAAACACCCATTTCATTCTATTAAATAGATCATCTCCCTTGTCTATCTCTATATGTGTTAGGATAAATAAAGTTATATGTGGTGGCAAAGAAACCAATATAATTTTTCTTGAAAATGTGTTCAGTGTCGAATATTCTTTGATATTCTTGTGTGGCCTCTTTGTTCGCTAGTTTTTTCTATATATTAACACACACCTAACATGATTGTTTATTTTCACGATTTTTTAGCTCATTGAAGTTAATTTAAACTGTGTGAAAAGAAGGTGTCAAGACATAGGAAGATGCCATTTTCCTGAAACTTTTGTCCGTGAGCATCAAGCCCACTTTGTAACATGCCTATCCAACTGAAATATTTGTAAGAACATAAATATTTGTAAGATGCCTATGACAGTTCAGTATAGTACCAAGTGATATATTTGTAACATGTTTATCCAATTGATTGTTTCTTTGGCAATAATTTTTTTTTTTAAGGTTTCTATTTATGCAGATATTCTTGTAGATGTATTTACAAGTCTGTTGACCCTTGAATATGTTAGGACCGAAACGACAACCTAACGAGGATGTCAATCCTACTTCGTTTTTATAGATGTAGTACTTCTCTTTAAGTTTTTTTTGGGGCATGTATAGTTCAAATGTGGGACTTAGGGAAAGTTTGTCGTAATGACTTAAAGAAACAAAAAATGATAGAAAATATTTTTTTTGTCCTTTTGAAATAAAGGTTCCTGGAAAATAGGACTAGGAATCACACACATTAAACATTCAAATTAAATAAACACAATTTCCCGACATCCAACATAGTTCAAGATAAAAATTTCTGAGCACATAAAAATAAAATAAGATGACCGACATGCATAAAGATAACTATTTTTTCATTCCGAAAACAGGGTTACAAGGCACTGTCGAGATTGTTCTCGAAGCAGTTTTCTTTGAAATTTATCAAAAAATAATAATGTCTGTTACATATTCCTCGAAATTTAAATGCATTTGTCATATAAACTAGGATTGGGGCTCTCGCAGACCATAAAATAAATAAGTACAAGAAATAAGACTGTAAAAAGAAGAAGTGGGCGAGGGTAGAGAGAAAGACCTGAAAAGAGGAAATTGGAAGTTATCAGTGTTTGGTTAGACATTTCTATTTAAAGAGGCGGATTAACTGGATTGATAAAGAAAGCAGGATGTGATCAGTATAGACTTATTATGATGATATCGCTCTCCCCCTTTTCTATTTGTTTGCTGATGCCTTTTTATTACTCTCGTCAACGGTTACTGGAATCGTGCCAACCGCTTGTTTCCATTCATCGGTGAGCTTGTCGATTTTCCTTTGGAGCCATTCTTCAATGTAGCTTCTCATGGGGGCCACATTGATCTCATGCCAGATTTTTATGTTGAAAAGTTCGTTTTCTAATTCCCTTAGATCGATAGAAAGATTACGCAAAGCCTATTCAATTTCTTCATTTTGTACCGAATAGTCCACTAGCCAGTTGTCCACATCATCCTCAACATATTCAAGGATGTTGTAATAAATTTTTAAAGACAACCCCTTAAAAATATCAACTTGTTCATTGAAGGCTTGTTTGGTTAAGGACAAGAAGTTGACAATTAAATTGGGTTCTTGGACCTCGTTGGTATTTCTGGCTAAGTCTATTTCGGTTAGCTTTCTGAATAATTCTTCTTTCTTTGATATGACCTGTTCACATGATAGGACAATGAGATGTAGGCTCTTAACTTTCTCTTTCCAGCATGCATTTAATTGTTTGATCCAGATTGGGGAGGGGATATCTTATTCTCTTCTTCTCATTTCTACCATGTTAGTGACATTGATGCCAAAAGGAATGACCGTGTCTAGATAGAAACCTTATTCATTTTTTAAATCTTCCTGCAAATATTTGTGGAATTCATATGCCCTCGTTCCAAAGGAAGTTATACTTTTAGATGTTTCCCTGGCCTCAGTAATTATCTCCATTATTTTCTTGATATTCTTCTCCACATAGCCTCTACACGATGTGAGGAGGTTCAAGGATCATTTTAACTTGGTTGCAGGGGTGGCAGGCATGGTTATTGCTAAAGGACTGGCAAGCAATGGGATAGGAATCAAATCTTCCTCCAATTCCTTGATTCGGTCCTTCAGTCTAACATTATCCACCTCAATTCCTCCAATGGAATCATCAAGAGCATCTCCGGTTGCTCAGTGAATTCATGAGATTTGAGACGGCTGCATGTTCCTAAGGTTAATCTATGAATGATATTCCCCTTTCTTATTTCTTACATCTGTCTTTTCAATAATTAAAATTTTAGTTTCGCTGTAAAAAAACAACACTCTAGAATACGAAGGATTCATCCTCGTAAAAAATCTCGGTCTCAGCTATTTCCATTAAGGGATTATGATGGATCGCGTCCCCGGGCTGATCAACGTTGCAGAATACATTATCCATATTAGTCCCAAGTTCCATGTCTTCACTTTCAGTTCCGAGCTCTTTCGCTTCTTCTAGAACGTTTTTTCTCTTCTTCCTCACGTGAAACTTGTGAGAACTATCAATTTTACCCAAAGGAGGGTTCTTATCTCCTCCTCCGTTTGAAGAATTGTGGGTTGATTTCTTACTAGGGTGGGTCGTTGGAGTGATGCTTCGGGATGTCATACTCTTGGGAGTGGCATCTGGGGATTGGACACTCTTCTCACCGAGGTCTTTTCCCTGTTGTTTGTACAATTCATTGGACCTTCTTTGCAATGTCTCTAGGTTGCCAGCGTCAGGAGCATGAGTGTTCTCGTCATTGTCTCTATGTTCGTTCAGGAGTGAATGGATAAAAGAATTGTTGAAGCCAACTGCTAGTAAATGTTCTAAAAAAATCCCATTGGGGTCGAAACCTCTTAGCCTTTCATCATATCTTAGGTTCAAGTTGTTGAAATGGCCTGCAATTTCGTCAATCTTATTGATGTTCTTGAACACGAAGTCCCGGACATTCCAAGGAAGAGGAATGAACTGCTTTTTTCTCTTCTCATGGAAAAAATGCAACCAGTAGTTGTATTTCCTTGTTATTTTTGTAACAAACACTATGTTTGTAATGTGACATGGAAGGAAAGAAGGATTTTCCTTGGAGCCAAAAATCATTATTACACTATAATTCTCCATTTGTTCAAGTGTTCCCTTCTTGTCCAAAAACTTGGTTTCCTGGTCAGACATCCGAGGAGAACCCTTTCCTAACAATAAATATTTGAAAACTGAGACAAAGTCATTAAAAAACTCATAAAAATAATGGGAGGCCTTGTGCCTCCACAAGGCCTGGTACCAAAAGGTTATTGGGTCAAATTCACAGTTTACCTTCTTGGACACAAATAGTTTTGGAAATGGACAAAAATGCGCTTTTGCGAAAACCATGTAGGATGACATATAATATTTATTCTCCTATTTGAATCGTGACAATTGGGAACAAATTTCAATTGAAATCAGCTTCTCCCAATAAAAAATGGTTTGTTCCTTGACCGTGAAATACAAAATATAAAGAATCATGTAGGAAATGCTTGATGTGGATACCTGTCATGTTATTCTTGTAAACATCCAGGAAATTTCTCGGAATGGATTTCTAAATGAACTAACCTGCAACCTTGTGATATCTTCAGGAACTGTTGTCGGGTTTTCCAGGAACTCGGGTAAGAGGTCCAACCCGTTATCATGCTTTTTTAGAAACTCCTTGCAGTCTTCTCCTCTGAAGGTCAATGTTGGCCCCGACAATCTCAACATCTTGCGGAAGACATGAGGTGACAAAGAAACATGAGAGTGGTCCCGCAGTGGAATAATTCTTTGTCTTGAAATATATCTCTTGGCGCACCAAGAGACCACCTCTTTACAGTCAAAGACTCTAGGGACACAACCTACACAAGAAATTCCATAGGTCCAAACTACTTCATTCTGGGCGGAAGGGGATGAGTAGTAATAATATGACCTGGACCACTGGAAGTTCTGGTCCTCACGCCCAAAGATGTTCATTGTATGTCCACAGAACTGATGTCAAGTTGTTTCCATAAGTTGACGAGAACATTCATTTTCTCCAGACGATGTTTGAAATGAACATTCGTTTTCTCCAGACGATGTTTGAAGGGATAATATAACCCTCTGCAAATCTTAGTCTAATGCATGTGAATGGGAGATCTCCTTGATCCTTTCGCTCATTAATGAAAATCTCTATGATTGTTTCATGATGAGCTGTTAGCATTAAAACTTAGTAATTGCATACTTAGAACAAAGTGCGAAGGTTGCGAGGACGACGAAGAGAAATTAAGGATTGGAGATTCCATGAACCCGCCAACCTATGAAAGACATTCCATGATGTTTGAAATGAACACTCAGAAGGGATAATATAACCCTTGAAAAATTTTGGTTGAATGCGTATTAATGGGAGATCTCCTCGATTCTTTTGCTCATTAATTACAATATTTATGGTTTTTGCATGATGAGCTGTTAGCATTAAAGTTTATTAATTTCATATTTAGAAAGAAGTGCGTCGGGTGGTAGGGATGAGGAAGAGCGATTAAGGAATGGCTAAGTATGAAAAGCGGTCGTTCAAGCTTCAAAATAGGGTTACAAGGGATACTTGGGAGAGGTGAGGCCTGACGATCAAATTGTATGTCTCGGAAGGTTTGAGTGCAAAATGTGTAAAACGAAAGAGGGCATGATGGGGCAGTCCAATAGTCAATTTGTATATCGTAGAACTCTGGGTGTTGTCTGTAGGTCGCGGAACAATGGAAGCGCAATATTGAGCTCGCCTGTCCAAGAACCCACAATCGAAAAAGTGGCTAAGTATGGAATAGGGAAACGGTCGGTCGTACTCGTTTTTGCTAATATATTGAAATTTGTAATGGATATCCCATTACCTGGAAAGATATTTTTTGCATGTTTTACGGACAAGTTGTGTAGGGATAGTCAGTGTGACTGTCTCCTTGAGCCTTTAACTCATTAATGACAATATTTACGGTTGCTTCATGATGAGATGTTAGTGTTGGCACATGGACCAACCCGGGGTTCAATGCTTCAACAATGCACCAACAAAACCCTAACTACCCGTCCTTTCGGCAACACTTGCGAAGCAGATGAAGTCTCACCCAAGGTAGAGGTAGGGGGGGTTGTAGGACTCAAGTGTCTACACCCTAGCTGGGACACAGATCTGTGATGACAATACTTAACATAGAACTTATCAATTAACGTTCATTAGTCTTCGACCCTTATTCACATCGCAGATAAAAACCCTAATTACAGAACAACGTAGTATTCAACAAGATCTGAGTATATCTAACCATTTAGCACATAGCCTCAAACAGATCTAGCATTCATTCATGTTATTAAGCACTAAGATACTACATGAGATGCATCTAACATACATAAAGATTCAGTACTAAGCATAAATCACATCAATAACACAAAGCAATCACAACGCAGGATATACGTGGTTCAACCCCAGCGTGGGGCTACGTCCACCAACTCTTCGTCTTCTTTATTATCTTCTTTCAATATTCTTGCATGCACAGGGCCACAAAACCAACTCCGTATAGGACAGGAGATCTGCATGCACTATGCCAGATCCTCCTTCCCCGAGTTTTTCACAGCACAAAGCCTTCTTGCAATCACTTGCAATTAACTCTGCAAGTTCTCAACACATAGTATGCATAGAGCCTTCACAACTAATTTCACTTAGCAGCCTCTAGATATCTTGCACAAAGCCAACTTAAATCTAATGCCTCTTTCAATGCCTAGCTACTTATTTATACATTTACAAATGAGGCCTAAGTATGGATAAGCCCATGGGATGACATCCCATACCCGTTACATAAGCCCTGAACCCAAAAATCCCGCAAAAAAGGGGGCGATATCTCACGATATCCATTTTTCCTGGGCACTCCATCTTTGACCAACCTGTCGAAGTCCCAAAAATGGTCAAACATAACCAAGGTTCTCCAAAACTTGGTCGAGGGACAATAGGCCCCCAACACTCACCTACGACTTATCTCGAGTCACTCTGATATGGACAACTCGGCTTCGAAGGCCTCTAGCTTCCTCGAATTGTTGCTTTGCCAAATCCCCCTTCTCGATGAACTCCTTAATGAATTTCTCGGTGACAGGTCCTTCCAAGCGTTGTTCCACTGTGGTGACCACATGTTCCAACTGTGCATCTTGTCCCTCGATCTCCTCAAAAAGTGTGTAGGCTTCGTCCTGTATCGGCTGAAGTCTCTGGTTCACTTCCATGACTTTACTCTGGATGGAATGGACCTACTGCTGAACTGAGCATTGTTCTTGTGACCTTTTCATATTCTTGACCGCTGACAGTAGCTTCAATTGTGCTTGTACTGTCATTGCTTGCTACTTTTCTTCCTAGAGCTGTGACTGCAATGTCCTTAGTTCTGGGTCCTTTTCAAGGCACTGATAGGTCTGCGCACTTCGATTGCTGAGTTGCTTGCATTCTAAGGCTAATTCCTTGATTCTTTCGACTGCACTTCAGGCAATTTCTTCCCTTTGATCTCACACTTCCTGCGGAGTGCTTGACACTGCTTGCAATTCCAGTTCTAATACTCTTTCTTGGAGCTGCTGAATGGTTTCAGCGAGATTCCCCACTTGGCTCTCAGTTGTTTCCACTTCCATCCATGCCAGGACCAGAACAAAGCGAAGTGATCTAGTGACTTCTTCTTTAATGCCAATATACTCCACGAGCAGTTGTTCTTTTTCCTTCTAGATCTGCACTCTATCTTCTACAAACATTGCCTGTAGGTTATCTTTCTCTTGATTCACAACCCGACGTTGCTCTAGGGATTCCTCCTTTGCTTGATTTAATGCCTTTGTGGCCTACTCTTTTTCCTCCTGGACCCGACGAAGGTGAGCCTCTGTCACATCTGCTATTCTACGTAGCTGGGATGGCTCATATCCTACTTCTATGCCCCCTAATGACAATGACATCGTAGACATTGTGCGACTCGATTAAAGAGCCTGTTGTACCCCTTTGAGATCTTCCTCGATCCGTCATAAATTGTCTCTTGTTTGGCTTTGCTTCGCTGCAAAATGTCCTCGGAAGTATCTGATACAACTGCGATGATGAGGTAAATATCATCCACCATAAGTATATTCTGCAAGTGGGGTTTATTGGTGCGTGAATTTTTTCGCGCTGAGGGTTTCTTTGGAGAAAACTTTCTTTTCTTGGATGTCTCTATATCCATAAGGGGATCTTTAGGCGGTATTACTTCTCCCTCTTCCTTCTTGTCTTCTTCTCCTTCGTCCTCTTCTTTGTATACTTCATCACCTCCTCCCCCTTCAAGTGAAGCTGGTGTAGTCTCCTCTGATGCATTGTGCATTGCATGTACTTCTTCCTTATTCTTCTTTTTGCTACTGCCTAGTCCATCATACTCTTCCTAGGTGACTACAAGACTTCCAATGAGGTCGGGGTCAGAGAGTTTTGTCTGTTTGACTGGTACAAGGAATTTTGCAGGACATTCCTTGGTTATTTCCTCCATATCTTCCTTGGTGAGATTGTAATAGGACCAGAGCTCTTCCTTATGTTCATCTTCGCACGTAGTGATGTAAATAAAGTGCCTGTCTGCACGAAATTTCGCTATGGGCCTGAACCTATGAAGTGTATTCGACATAATGTGAGGGAAGGATTCAATGGCCCTCTCCAGCTACAAGTAATAGGTGTGGAACATCACATTGGACTACCACTGCTTCGCCATGTCGCTTGAATACCATAGGGTAGTGAAGCTCGCAGCTAGTGGTTCAGACGGTTCAACTTCAGGGAAGGATTCTACCTCCAACATCTCCCAAGTGATGAAGGCAATGAGAATCAACAACCAGTTGAAGTGAAACTCGTAGCCCTGGTCTTGTTCTTCACGACAATCTTGCTCCAACTAGTTGACGAGGTATCTCGCCCAGTTCATCTGCATCCCTTTGACGCACTTTCCTGCAAGGTCGACGACGAACCTCGTGACCTGCATCGGTCTATTCTTCCTGACGAGCTTACCAACGATCAACTGACAAGATAGGTGCACTATGCCATTTTGGATGGAGGCTACTTGTAGCCCCTCTTTCCTTTCTCTACATTGTCATAGGTGACCTTTATTCGCTGTGTCAGGTCACGATCTACAACCTTCCCTGGGTAAAAATATAGAGGTTTTGGTCCTTGCATGCTCAATCCATTGATCTGGTGGATCAACGTCGGATCTACAGTGATGCGCCTATCCAACCACAGGTAACCTCCATGGTAGAAAGACAGGAGGAGTTTAATGCATGCATTAACCTCCTGATGTCTGTTGAAGTGTGGTATCTTCATCACATTAAGGACTGTTGATCTTGTGATGTCCATGGTGCACAGATGGGGGATTATCTTCGATTTATTCCCCGTTTTCTTTGTCAAGTATCTATTTGGTGCAATCATTCCATAATTCTTGCGGTCTCCCAAGTTGAAATCACTAATCTTTAGCGTCAGAATATGTCCTAACTGTAATCCAACTACGCGTATCCCCTTCGGGAGGTACACAGTGATTAGTGTATAGTTGAAGTCCCTCGGGATGCTATCACGACTAACCATGCTAGCTAGAGGTGGGATATAGTCAGGTAGGACCGACGGGATGAGCTTCGCGTTTTCCAAGTTGTTGCGATGCTTGCTTTGTTTCTATGTCGCAGTTCGGGATGGCTTAGATCGACGTGGAATCGATGGGGAGGCTTGCAATCCTCTCGTCGATGAGGACTGTGCTCTTGCGGACATGACCTTCTCCACCATGAGGTCAATCAAAATCTCTTCGAAGAATTTCTCTACTGCGCTAAGGTCGCCTGACATGCACGCTCATGATCAAATGTCTTGGATAGGTGGAAAAATGCTCAAGGTAAACAGAACAGGTGGTGAGGTCTCAATAAGAACTGCGTGAAAGTAATTAGTTCTCCATGGACTCGGATAATCACAATTTTCAAAAATGTCTCAGATAAGACATTCGACGGGTTAAATAGATAATTTCGTAACAAACTCCTCCAACGTGCAGGAATTCCTCAATCAATACAATTCCATTCGTTATGGCATAGTCCCAATGGTCCAACGACGAGATTTTTGGAAATAACTGTGGTTCTAACCATTCTGGAGCATCATTCTAATGGTCAGGACGCTTCCAATGGTCATATTGATTCGTTGTGGAGAAGTACCAATATGCATTGTTCTGTTATTACGGTGAGGTTCAACTTTTGCAAGGCTTCGTTCTGCGAAGTCCTCTCTGGAACATCCTTCACTTTTTCTAGATTTTCTTTCTTCTTACTGAGCTTTCTTTCTTTCTTTCCGGTGATCTGCATCTCTGGATTCCTCTTTCCATTCTTGTTCTTATCTTTTCTTAGAATAGTAACTTCGCACTGTTGGGGGTCTTTCACAGGGTTCGAGGGTAATACTTCTTCTGTTATTGTTTCTAGAGTAGGTGCTCTTCTCTTCTGCATGGATAAGTTCTTTAAGCCTTCTTGCATTCTTTCAACTTCGACATCCAGGTCTCTAGCCCTCAGTTTCTTCGACTTGTCCTCCCGTTCTTCTATTAAGCGCGCTATTTTCCTAGCCATGAAATCCCTTAATTCTTTATTTTTCTGTTCTATAGCTTCCTCTTCTTATTTCCTTCGGATCTGATCTCTCCCAATCCAAGTATTTCCTAACAAAAGTGCCAAAGGAGCATTGTTCTCAACAAACTTAATGATCTCGAATTCTTCTTCTGTCAATCTTCCATGAATTCTCATAGGTACATGAGTAAGTATTCCACATAGTATTATAATCTTTCCTTTAACCAATCATATTCCTCCCGATGACGGAATCATAGCAGGGTTTCCAAAAATTTCCCAAGTACTTTCTGGCATAATGTTCACGTGTATTTCTGCATCCAATACACATTCTATGTCGAAGTCTCCTATTCTTGTTTCTATGCACTACTTCTCTTTTAAGATCTCTGGTAAAACGATGCCTATGTGATCATTCAATGTTTCTTTTATCTCCAATAATATAGCCTATGATTCTTTCTAGTTCTCTAGTATATTCTTAGTCTCTTGGCCTTCCTCATGGTTTTCTTGTTTCATGTTCATCTTCTCAACTTTATCAATCATTCTAGGGAAATATAAAACTTCATGTCCAATATCTTTACAACAAAGGAAAATAGGACCTTTACCAAGGCATTCCTTAGACCCAGAAGGAAAAAGAACAGTTGCTCGTGGAGCAGATTGGCATTAAAGAAGCAGTCACTAGAGAACTTTGCTCTTTGTCAGGCCTGACATAGATGGAAGAGGAAACAACTGAGAGTCAAGTGGGGAATCTTACTGAAGCCATTCAACAGCTCCAGGCAAGAGTAGAAGAACTAGAATTGCAAGCATTACTGAGCACTCTGCAGGAAGTGCGATATCAGAGGGAAGAAACTGCCCAAGGCGCAGTCGAAAGAATCAAGGCATTGGACTTAGAATGCAAAAAAATCAACAATCGAAGTGCACAGACTTATGAGCACCTTGCAGAGGACCTAGAACTAAGGACATTAGAGTCAGAGATCTAGGAAGCAAAGCAACAAACAATGACAGTAAAAGCACAGTTGAAGCTACTGTCAGCAGTCGAGAAGATGAAAAGGTCACAAGAACAATACGTGGTTTTAGCAGCAAGTCCATGCTATCCAAAGTAAAGTCATGGAAGTGACCCAAAGACTTCATCTGGTACATGACGAAGCCTGCACACGTTTTGAGGAGATCGAGGGATAAGGTGCACAACTGGAACAAGTGGTCACCCCAGTGGAACAACACTTGGAAGGACCTACCACCGAGAAAGTCATTCAGGAGTTCATCGAGTAGGAGGCTCTGGCGAAGCAGCAAGTCGAGGCATCTCGAGGCCTTCGAATTTGAGTTGCCCAGATTAGAGTGACTTGGGATGAGTCACAGGTGAGTGTTGGGGGCTTGTTGGCCCTTGATGAAGTTTTGGAGAACCTTGGTCATGTTTGACCATTTTTGGGACTTCAACAGGTTGGTCGAAGATAGAGTGCCCAGAAGAAGTGGATATCGCAGGATCTCACCCCCTTTTTGTGGGATTTTTGGGTTCATTGCTTATGTAACGGGTATGGGATGTCAACCCATGGGCTTACCCATACTTAGGCCCCATTTGTAAATTTATAAATAAGTAGCTAGCCAGTGTAAGAGGCATCAGATCTAAGTTGGCTTTGTGCAAGATATGTAGAGGTTGCCAAGTGTGATTAGTTGCGAAGGCTCTGTGCATACTATGTGTTGAGAACTTGTAGAGTTAAGTGCAAGTGATTGTAAGAAGGCTCTGTGTTGTGCCAAACTAGGGGAAGGAGGATATGGCGGAGTGAGCGCAGATCTCTTGTCCTATGTGGAGTTGGTTTTGTGGCTCTGTGCATGTAAGAAGATTGAAAGAAGATAATAATGAAGACGAAGAGTTGGTGGACATAGCCCCACACTAGGGGTGAACCACGTATATCCTGTGTTGTGATTGCTTTGTGTTATTGATGTGATTTTTTCTTAGTACTGAATATTTATGTATGTTAGATGCATTTGATGTAGTAGCTTAGTGCTTAATAACATGAATGAATGTTAGATATGTTTGAGGCTATGTGCTAAATGGTTAGATATGCTCAGATCTTGTTGAATATTGCATTGTTTTGTAGTTAGGGTTTTTATCTATGATGTGAATAAGGGTCAAAGACTAATGAACATTAATTTCTAAGTGCTCTGTTAAGTATTGTGATCATAGATCTATGTCCCAACTAGGTTGTAGACACTTGATTCCTACAACCCCCCCTACCTCTACCTCGAGTGAGACTTCATCTGCTTTGCAGGTNGGGCCGATAGTTAGGGTTTTCTTGGTGCGTTGTTGAAGCGTTGAACCCTGGGTCTGCCCCTATGCCAACAAATGGTTCCGTATCTGGGTTGGTTAGGATACTCGACTCTCACCCGAGAGACCGAGGTACAAGTCCCGGAAACAGAACCATTTGTTCGCAGAGGGGAAAACACGGGGTTCAATGCTTCAACATCACACCAACAAAACCCTAACTACCGACCCTTTTGGCAACACCTGTGAAGCATATGAAGTCTCACCTGAGGTGGAGGTAGGGGGGGTTGTAGGACTCAAGTGTCTACAACCTAGTTGGGACACAGATCTGTGATCACAATACTTAACAAAACACTTAGCAATTAACGTTCATTAATCTTTGACCCTTATTCACATCACATATAAAAACCCTAATAACATAACAACGTAGTATTTAAAAATATCTAAGAATATCTAACCATTTAGCACATAGTATCAAACAGATCTAACATTCATTCATGTTTAAAAATATTTTTGTGGTTTGAGTTTTCATGATTTATCAGAATGGCCACAGTTTTGTCAATAAATTGTCGACGTTTCAGATCTAGATCATGATCCATCTTCAGGACAATGAGCCTGGGTTTAAATGATGAGAAGAGTTGGTAATAAATACTGGATGTGGAGGGAAATCTAGGTGTCAGCTAGGTTTTATTGGTAAAGTTATTTATTATTCATGATTGCGTTTTTTTTTAGGGTTTTCATTTTGTTTTATAGGTTTTAAGGTTTATTTTAATTTATTATTAGTTCAATGGTTATTAATCTTATTTTTCATTCATGTTATTAAGCACTAAGCTACTACATCAGATGCATATAACATCCATAAAAATTCATTACTAAGCATAAATCACATCAATAACACAAAGAAATCACAACACGGGATATACATGGTTCACCCCCAGTGTGGGGCTACGTCCACCAACTCTTCATCTTCTTTATTATCTTCTTTCAATCTTCTTACATGCACGAAGCCACAAAACCAACTCCGCATAGGACATGAGATCCACGCGCACTCCGCCAGATCCTCCTTCCCTGATTTTTGCGCAACACAAATCCTTCTTACAATCACTTGCACTTAACTCTGCAAGTTTGCAACACATAGTATGCACAGAGCCTTCACAACTAATCACACTTAGCAACATCTACATATCTTGCACAAAGCCAACATAGATATGATGCCTCTTACAATGCCTAGCTACTTATTTATACATTTACAAATGGGGCCTAAGTATGGGTAAGCCCATGGGTCGACATCCCAAGCCCTGAACCCCAAAAGCCCACAAAAAAGGGGGCAAGATCCTGCGATCTCCGCTTCGCCTGGGCACTCCATCTTTGACCAACCTGCTGAACTCCCAAAAATGGTCAAACATGACCAAGGTTCTCCAAAACTTGGTCGAGGGCCAACATTTAGTATTAATATTACTAATCGCATACTTGGAAAGAAGCGCGAAGGTGGCAAGCACGGGGAACAACGATTAGGAATTGTATATTTTGTGAACCCACCAACTCAAAGATCTGCGAAAGAGATTCCAAGAAATGGCCAAGTATGGAAAGAGGTCGTACGAGCTTCAAAATAGGGTGATAAGGGATCCTTAGGAGACATGATGGCCCAAGTCAAATTGTATGTCTCAAAAAATTTGAGTGAAAAATGTGTAATAGAGAAGAGGGGATGATGTGGGAGTCAGGTGGTCAATTTGTGTATCGTGGAACTTCGGGTGTTTTTTGTAGGTCACAGAACAATGGAAACGCAATATAGATCTTGCCTGCCTGGGAATCCGCAGTCGAAAAAGTGGCTAAGTGTGGAATGGGAAAGCGGTCGATCAGAGTCGTGATATAAAAACATGAGTGGAAATGTGAACACGTGAGTCCGCCAATCCGCATACTTAGACATTTTTGGAAAAACAACTAAGTAACCAGAAAGAGAAAGTAGAGGGGAAAAAGAAAGGGGAATTCGGTTAAGTATAGAAGAGGGAAAAGAAGGGGACAAAAGAGAGTGGGAAACTAGAAAAGGGGAGGGAAATTTTCGGAAGCGAGAATTGGTCTTAAACAAGCCCCATTGTTGCAAAATCATCATTTTCTAGTCCAATATTTTATCCACATACTCGTTTTGTTTGTGCTTGTATAATTAAAAAGGGTGTGAGAAAATGAAAATATAAACTATAACTTGATTTTTGGCTATAACTATGTATAGTTGATTTACATGCACTATTGATGTTTGGATTTTTGTAGATAACAATGGGTTAGGATAATTTTGCATTCTTACTGTGATAAGGCCTTAAAAAAACTAGAATAAGTAACAAATTTTTCCAATTCAATTCTCACAATTTTTTTTTTCTCATCCCATAATATTCATCTTTGTTGATCCGATAATAGGGAGGTTGATTTGGTAGATTGGGCTATTAGTCATTTTAGGTGACTGGGGTGCGTCAGGTAATGCTTTGATGAAGATTTGTTTCTATTGCAACCTGTGGGAGTAATTGTCTTTTTGATACATTGTTTAATGCCTTGAAATATTATTTTAAGTATTAAACTTCTTGCAACATATTATTCATTGAATGGTTTGTTATTTCCCTGTGTTTTTACCTCTATTATTTCACTTTTATTTCATTACTCTGCTACCTGTTAGCGATATTTATTGTCTCGAGATCAGGCGTACCCATGTCTGCAGTTGGCGCGGGAAGTACCTGAGCATATCACGAGGTAATCCCATTTTTGTAGCAGCAAGTCAAGCAAGCGAGCGGGCAAAGTTTTGTCTTCAGCAGTCGAGAACCATCCGCAAAGTAAATCGACGGTCAGAATCTTACAGGGGAGATCGGCGAAATATCGTCAACCATTAGATCTCGGGAAGTTGCGTCGGGGTTAGCCCCTAGTGTGCGGAGGAGGAAAGTCGGGGTTCAGTTTATCGGAGAATCGGAGTTTTCGAGGGAAAGAAACCCTTACATGAGTGAATCGCGATACGCAATTTCCCGACCTAATCAGAGCCATCCGTCAGCAGAGGTACGTGGCGAGAGATCCTGCAAAGTCGGGGATCACGGAAATAAAGTCCCGAGCACATGGCAGTAGAAATCCCGATATCCCGATGCCCGATTTCCTGATATCAGGGGCAGCTTTCAATAGTGGAAGGCAGGTGGCAGGCTATGCACCAAGGAGCCGACCGTCAACGAGTCAACGGCCATAAGCCATCGGGTTTCGGGGAATCGCAATTTTAGTGGACACAAACATCGTGTCGTCAAAAACGCCGAAATCCCGATGGAAAGTTGGACCACGGTCGCACAGGGACAGGTCATATGGACTATGGACTAGCCGATAGGGGCTAATTCCTGGGAGAAGGAGCTCATCACATATCGGGATATCGGGGTTTCCAAAGGCAAGGAATTCGTGCATTCCAAACTCGCGAACCCCGATCCTCGAAAATCCGAAGCCTCATCACATGCCTCCTCGCCGCCACGTCCTATTCCCTCGTCATGCCAACACATGATTTCTTCCCGGTCCATGTGTCTCTTACACCCTGCTCTTACACCCCAAAATTCATGAATTCTGCCACATGTGTTTTCCCTATCGCCTTTCTTCTGTTATCCTTTCGCGTGGCCTCTCCTCACCCCGTATCTGCATCCAGCGTGTCTAGATTTCACCACCCGGTCACCATCCGTTCACCTCCTCTTAATCAAGACCTCCTATCATCCCGAGAGCCACCATGTCCTAAAGAAGCAGAATCCACCTGGGTTTTTCCCGATCCCAATTAGGCAGTGATTACAGTAGTTGATGGTGGTTGGACATCGTTTCCACCATAAATGGAAAACCAAGGAATGAATGCAAGCTTGTCAATTCAGTCACAGGGCCTCTGGAACATGATTGCGTCTGAATGAAGCTCACGAAAGTCCAGAGATTGCAGGCGCAGTAAATGTGAAGCCGTAATGTCTTCAATACAATGCCTCGATTTAGCTTCCAGTGTTTTTGTTTGAAGTATATGTGGGCATTTTGGCCACTTTTGTAAGCATTGATGGTCGAGCAGAGCTCCCTATTGTAATGTTTAGCAGCTATTTCAGTTTCCAGCTTATGTATCTGTATATGAGATTTCTTGTTTTAT
>SNQJ01S0045445.1:69506-118781 GCA_010110895.2 Picea sitchensis
GGTTTTTGTTCCAAGTATATGTAGGCATTTTTGCCATTTTGTAAAGCATGGATGGTAGAGCTGAGCTCCCGACTGTAATGCTTTAACTGCTATTCTAGCTTCCAGCTTATGTATCTGTAAATGAGATTTCTTGCTTTATGACATACAGTTCTCCTTTTTTATCTAATTTCATATCATGCTAGGGAGTTCGTGATTGACTGAGTCATAAGAATTGTTGTAGTTCTACTGTGATAAATGATTTATCATTGCGTTACTGCATTCTCTAGTCGTGTGCATTTGAATATAAGCTGATCTTGTGTTTAAATGTCTTCCTCTACAGTCTGTTAGGAACTTGCTGTTTATAACAGACCTTCACACTCTTCTCCATAAGTCTTCCGCCTGTTCACCCTTTACTATAGCTCACTGTCTGAAGTTTACACAAGACCTCACTTGCTCATGCATGCCTGGCCTGTTTTCAGAGTTGGACACTACTGTTTAGAGTTTCCTTCCATTTGATCACCCATCTATGAACAATCGTGACACTAAACTGATGGGCGTCGGGCTCTGCTCCTGATAGAAATCCAGGAGTGACTTCCGTCGCCAACACTACCAGCCAAGGAGAACCCTCATCCATATCATCTTGCCAATTTTACAATGCTTTTGTCTTGGTGAAACAACCCTCTAACTCACCAACAAATTAAAAAGAGCGACCATTCCAAATTTCCGGTGGCCTGGCTCTGCCCTTTAGCACTCAGATGCAGAATTTAGGAGCAACAATAACTATGAAGTCAATTAGATATCTCTACAGGCTCCTCAATCAAATAATAGAGAAAGTGAGTCATAGTTATACTTTCCAGGATGTGTTTGCATAAGAGAAGCATCGAAAAGCTACAGAGAAATCAATGGAGGTTTGTTTAAATAAACTTATTGTACTGTCAACTTGACCGTAAGTATAACAACAACAAAATTGAATTTTAATATTATGGTTGATTGCATAGCCGCATTTGACTTCAACTAGCATATATCATTTTTTTTCAAAATATTTGTGAAGAAGAATTTTGGTAATTTCAGTAATAAAGTAAATGTGCTCAAATAGAGGCCACGGGATGGACAACCAATAGTGTGCTTCCTTTTCGAGTGAAGGAATCAATGAAGCGAGAGGGAAATAAGAGATCGTTCGCTTAGCAAGGTTGAGATGAGAACAAAACTTCTTGGGTAGGGCCCCAACTCCCACATCGTGAATTAGTGTTGCTATGTTCTATCTACATTATGAATGGAATTGAATTAGTGTTCCTATTTTCTATCCGTAGAAGCCTCATGTGATCGACACAATGCATTGCCATATAATTTTTTAATGCTTAACATTTTATCAAATTACTTGAGTCAACACAATATTTAAGAATTATGAGACTATAGAACCATGAAAATGAGAAGAGGTGTTAAATCCAATAAAAAAGCATCAACCAAGATTCCAAGGCAATTTTTTAATAGTAAATCTATAAGATAAATAGTAGGTAATATATATTTATCTATAGACATTGGAATGAGATCTTTTCACCGAAGCATTGAACATACTTGTCATAATGTAGGTAGAGGAGTTACAGAAACAAAAAAACATGCATACAGTTCTGTGTTTTTCATCTAGTGTGACAACATGCAGAAGGCATCGACAAGCTCTTGAACATGCATACAAAACTGATTATCATGTTTTTTTTGGAACTCCTTGCAGTGTTCTCCTCTGAAGGTCAATGTTGGCTTCAGAAATATCAACATCTTGTGGAATACCTGAGGTGACAAAGAAACAGGAGAGTGGTCCAACAGTGGAATAATTCTTTGGCTTGAAATATATCTCTCGGTACACCAACAAACCACCTCTGTACAGTCAAAGACTTTAGGGACACAACCTGCATGAGCAATTCCAGAGGTCCATATTACTTCATTCTGGGAGGAAGGGGATGAGTAGTAAGAATATTCCTTGGACTACTGGATGTTTTGGTCCTCAACCCCTAAGATGTTAATTGTATCTCCACAAAACATGAGACTGGTCCCGCAATTGAATAATTCTTTGGCTTGAAACATATCTCTCGGAGCACCAAGACACCATCTCCTTATAGTCAAAGACTTCAGGGACACAACCTGCACCACGAACAAATACAAAACCTAATCCAAAACACTAAAAATGAAAGGAAAGGATACATCGTTGTGGGCTAGGACTTCTATCTGAGTCGAGAGACTCAAACTCTCGTGTGGAAAATCAACTATTGCATTCAACATCAGTTTTTTTTCTGAAACCCCTTCCTTTGGTCTTTTTAGGGCTGTCATCGCCGAGCTGGAAAGTGTCCCCCATTATAGTGGATTTCAATTTGGGAGCAGGAGTGGGAACAATGTCTGCATTGCCATCATCCATCACTGTATCATCGTCCATCATATCATCTTCTTCCTGCTCAAAATTGACCGCATCAACCTTTGCGCCTACCATTCTTTCATACTTTTCTGCAAAATCCTTGAAATTTGGAGCAGGCGATGGATAGATAGATAAAATGTAGGATACACACATTTATAGGGTTACAAAACAAATAAATGTAGGGGAGAAGGATATACATGTTTATAGGGTTATAAAACAAATAAGAGCAGGAGGGGTTTTCTGAGCAGGGGGGGTTTCCTTGGAATTCTTTGGCTTGAAATATATCTCTTGATGCACCAAGGGACCATCTCCTTACTTCCTTCTAGGCGAAAGGGGATGAGTAGTAAGAATATGCTATGGACCACTGGAAGTTCTAGTCATCATGCTCAAAGGTGTTTACTGTATCTCGACATAACTGTTGTCGAGTTGCTGCCATAAGTTGATGAAAACGTCTGTTTTCTCTAGATGATGTTTGAAATGAACACTCAGAATGGATAATGTAACCCTTCGCAAATATTCATTTAATGCGTATCAATGGGAGATTTCCTCGAGCCTTTTGTTGATTAATGACAATTTCTACGGTTCCTACGTAATAAGTTGTTATCATTAAAGCTTACTAATTGCATACTTAAAAAGAATTTCCAAGGTGGCAGGGATGACAAAGAGTAATTAAGGATTGGACATTTTTTGAAGCTGCCAACCCGATGACAGACAAAAGAGATTCCATGATTTTTGAAATGAACACTTGGACATGATAATATAACCCTCTACAAATCTTGGTTTAATTCATATTAATGGGAGATCTCCTCGAACCTTTCGCTCATTAATGAAAATCTTTACGGTTCGTGCATGATGAGTTGTTAGCATTAAATCTTAATAATTGCATATTTATAAAGAAGTGAGAAGGTTTTGGGGGCGATGAAGAGCGATTAAGGATTGGACATTCCGTGAACCTGCCAGCTCGACGACCTACGAAAGAGATTCCAAGAAATGGCCAAGTATGGAAAGTGGTCGGTCGGGCTTCAAAATAGGGTCACAAGTTATACTCAGGAGACATGAGGGCCCGATGGTCAAATTGTATATCTCCAAACTTTTGAATGAAAAATGTGTAACACGAATCATGGAATGATGGAAGAATTCATGGTCAATTTGTATATCACAGAACTTCAGGTATTGTTTTTAGGTCGCGAAACAATGGAATAACAATGTTGAGTGTGCCTTCCCCAGAACCGATGATCGAAAAAGTGGCCAAGTATGGAAGGGGGAAGCGGTCGGTCGGAATCACGATATAAAATAATGAGACATATTCGGAAAAAGGACTACATAACCAGAAACGGAAAGTAGAGGGGAAAAAGAAAGGGGAATTTGGATGTCAATTTGTTTATTAGGGAAGTCCAGGTGTTGTTTGTAGGTGGTGGATCAATGGAAGCACAATCTTGAGCCCACCTCGTCGGTAACCCACAATCGAAAAATTTGTTGAGTATGGAATGGGGAAGCGGTCGATCGGACTCGTGATATAAAATAATCAATGGAAATATGAACGCGTGAATCCGCCAACCCATGCACTTAGAAATTTTCCAAAAAATGACTAAGTAACCAGAAAGGGAAAGTAGAGGGGAAAAAGAAAGGGAAACATAATTTTCAGAAGCGATAATTGGTCTTAACAAAGCCCCATTGATGGTCTTAACAGTAACTATGAATTTCATTAGACATGTGAACATGCTCTTCAATCAAGGAATAGAGAAAGTGAGTCATAGTTATACTTTCTAGGATGTGTTTGCAATAGAGAAGCATCGAAAATCTATAGAAAAATCAATGGAGGTTTGTTCAAGTAAAATTATTGTACTATCAACTTGACCGTAAGTATAACAACAACAAATTTTAATTTTATTTTTCTGTGGTTGATACTATAGTCCCATTCGACTTCACCTAGCATATATCCTTTTATTTCAAAATATTTCTGAAGAAGAATTTTGGTAATTTTATCAATCAAGTAAAAGTGATAAAGCCAACTACATATTACATTTGCTTCACAGAGCTTACATTAAAAGGAGATACAAGTATTGTATATTCTTTAAGATCATATAAAAACTGCTAAGATCATGAATCTATCATCTAGCCATAATTCAAAAACTGGGCCCATGAGAACCTTGAACTACAGTACGAAAGAACATGAACAAAAGTCTTCCAAACACAAGACAGGAAAAAATCAGCGGAGATTGGGCATTGTATCCCATTTATAACCAAATCCTCAAATGTACACCAAGAAATTTGTCGATTACTATATTACTATGAACCAAGATCACTATGAACATTTACTTCTGATAGTACTATGAATCAAGATCACATTGGCCTGACAATGTTCTAACATTACTAGTTTTGGAAAAGAGTGTATGCATTTAACTTAATGGAGTTTGAACAATGCCAAATTTACAATACTATTGAAAATGCTTGATGGTTCCGTTTAGAGGAGAGATCCATTTTGACGGCTCAAGGAATGGACCTGATTTATTCACAGTTGGGTACTTTGCATGAGGTCTTTCCTCATTCTTCTCATTCCTGGACTGAACATTCTTATGCGCTTCTAGTTCACTTTGTCATGACATTGCAAAACTCTATTCATATCTTGATTGGGTAGCATGGAAATATACAAATAAGATTGTTTCATTTCTTGTCAATGCATGATATGAATGTTTTTTTTTGGTTCAACTAATATGCAGTATGGAATTGTCCTCATTTAATGTAAATTTGCTATGGACGTGAAAGTCACATAACATGTACACATTGTTTTTCTTTTTCTGTAGGTATACTTCATATGGATATTCTACCAACCCAGGAAGCACATCTTATAATACAGGTTGTCTAATTGTACAATGTACAATTGTGTTGTTGAGGGTTTAGATGGAAGCATTGAGGCAATGTCTATATATGTAAGGGAATTTTTTACTACATCGTAGGCAATCAATTGTGCCATCATTTATTAAAGAAGAGGCAGAAGCATGAGAGTTTCATTTGGCACATATAGGATTGAATGGGGTCGAGTACACATTTGATGCAACCAAAACACCCTCAACCTGCACATGTGAGCATAGTAGTTAATATATTGAACGATATAATATACAAGTGCACAAAAAAAAAGTTGCACAAAATTGTTTAAGGCAAATTTTTTGTGCAAAGTGTGGATGGAATTGTAGATGTATATGTACAACAGTTGTCGAGCTAGTTGGTTTCTTGAGATCCTGTACTATGTTTGTTCGCAATTATGTTACAAATGTTTCCTTGGTCGTGCAAAAGATCCTTTCTTTAACATCTCTTTTCTTTGTTTTATTTTTGAAAAGAATAAATGGAATTTTCTCTTTATGCAATTGTTCCATTGAGGAAAATAAATTTGAATAGTGTCGAACAATTGTAGCTGCAATATGGAACAATTTAATAGTTGTGTAAGATAACTGAGAAATATGAGCATGTGAAAGTAAAGGAAAAAACTGGGTTTGGAGAACGGTACCATTTCCTTATCGTTGTCTGACTCTCCATATTTTATATGGAGAATGTGTTGCGAGCCAACTTTTCTCGCGAGTGTGAAAGATGCACCAATGGTTTCGATTGGGTAAATTCCATTGCTCTCTATAAGTTGGATGATTGTTGTGTCTGGTACAAAAAAATATTCTGAACAAACCGTGGGAACTTTTTCCACAATACTTGCTTAATTGAGAGATATAATCCGATCACAATCACCACAATCATATACTATTTTCGGTAATATATTGAAATTTGTAATGGATATCCCAATACCTGGAAAGATATTTTCTACATGTTTCTAGATAAGTTGTGTAGGGATAGTCAGTGTGACTGTCATCGTGTCTTTTTTGTTTGTCATGTCAGCACACATAATTCATCTAGTTTTGTTTTCCTTGTCTAAGTAGGTTCTATACATGACCACTTTGTCCCCGACGAACACTTTTCCAGTTCGACAGTTTTTCAAGCTTTCTATCGATAGTATAATGGGTGTTATAAGTTTAGAGCTGGTGAAATTTTTTGAACATAAAAAGTAATGTGAATGGCAGTTTGTATCATTTTTTTTTGGCATAAATGTACAAGTAGATTCACAATTTGGATGAAGTATGCCGGTCATATTTTTGTAACCATACCTCTTAGTTTGTGAAGCTTGCACTATGTTGGGAGTTTCACTTGCGATCGTCGATACTTCTTGTGAACTGAAAATCATGTATTGTAGATGAAATCAACATATTTATCATGGCATAGATGAATAAATAACTCAGGATATTTGTTTGGTAAACATAGCAAGAGAATAATGTATGAATATTTACCTTTGGCCTTGTCATTCTGTTGATGTTTGCGATGATTGACTACTCATGCCCATCTCACTCGTCCAACTTTTTTTGATGAAAACATGTGTACATGAACATCACAATGACTAAATAAGAATATGGATTGTGTGTTGTTCATAATTGTTCTGGATGTCACATATAGACTGTAAGGGGATGGAGTATGAAATAGGGTGTCAAGGGATACTCAGGAGACATGAGGGCCCGACGGTCAAATTGTATGTCTCAGAAATTTTAAGTGCAAAAATGTGTAACACAAAATGGGGCATGATGGGGGAGTCCGATGGTCAATATGTATATCATGAAACTACGGACGTTGTTTGTAGGTCACATAACAATAGAAGTGAAATCTCGAGACCGCCATCCCGGGGGTCCGACTGTCAATTTGTGTATTGCAGAACTTTGGGTGTTGTTTGCAGGACACATAACAATAGAAGGGCAATTTTGAGCCCACCATCCCGGGAACCCATGATCGAAAAGTTGCCTAAGTATGGAATGGGAAAGTAGTCGGTCGGACTCCTAATATAGAAGCATGAGTATAAATGTGAACCCATGAGTCCGCTAACCCGTGCACCTAGACATTTTCGAAAAAATGACTAAGTAAAGTAACCAGAAAGGGAAAGTAGACAGGAAAAAGAAAGGGGAATTCAGTTAAGTATAGAAGAAGGAAAAAATGGATAAAAGAGAGTGGGAAAATAGAAAAGGAGAGGGAAATTTTCGGAAGTGGGAAGTCTCAACAAAGGCCCACTGTTTCCAAATCATCATTTTCTAGTCCAATATTCTATCCACCTACTCGTTTTGTGTGTTTTATTTACTATCACTCTTGGTATACCTTTTCAAAGATTGTACTTCAACTTCCTCTGTTGTGGCATATAAGATTTCATCCTCTTGTCCAACTAATCTATTTATTTCAATGTAGCAATGCAGAAAATAAAATGGACATGAAGGTAAGTTGATATGTAGAAAGAGATGTAAAAAAATAAATATAGTTCTATTTATTTCAATGTAGCAGTACAAAAAATACAGTTGACATGAAGATAGGTTATTATGAGGGAAGATATGTAGTATCTACATACAATAAATTAGGTGCAAAGAAGTAGAATAAATATACAGACAATAAATGAAATACAAAACAATGGAATATGAAATAAGAGTAGAAGCATGCACCTTTGTATCTCTTCTTCTACATTTTTGGTTAAGAGTCCTTCGTCTTCTCCAGTTATTCTATTTGTTTCAATGTGGGAATGCACAAAATACAATGGACATGAATGTAAGTTGGTATGTAAGGGAAAAAAAGTAATACGTACATACAATAAATGAGAATCAAAGGAATAGAATAAAAGATAGAGTTGGAAGCATGAACCTTTTTTTTTCTTGATCCATGGTTGTGGTTATATAGAATTTTTCCTGGCCAAAATATATTACAAGCTAGAAAATATTAAGAAGTTGGATGATCCTAGATGAATGATTTGGTTTTGTGCAACAAAGTATCTAGATATTATTTGAGACATGGAAATATGATTTTGTAATATGTTTTATGTATATTTCATAATTCAAGTACAAGACAAATTGTATCATGGTCAGACCAGTATGTGTCTAAGAGAAAGAGGGTGTATTGTGAAATGAGCACATTTGACCATACATGGTCAATAAGTGTCTTTTGTACATGCTTTATCTTATCCAAAAGAAAGCGGAGATTGTAATTTCACATGTAGTTTTCCAATTCTTTTGTTATGGCACTATTTTGTAGCATGTAAACATTGAAGTCTCCTAGGATGATAATGGTTTCATTCATATGTAAATGGTGTAATGCATTTGAAAAAACATTCATTATGCTGGCAAAGTTGCACACAGAGCGGCATAGAGATTGAATATTGAAATTTGCAATCCACAGAAAATTACTCTTGCTATCAGCATGTCAAAATCTTTTTCTTCGAAATGCATATGATCCAAAATTGTTATATGTTTTTTCACTAATATCATCACTCCATGTGTAATGTAACTTGATATGAAGTGTGATTTGAAAATTGCTTCTTTTGCATGCATAATGTCATGTATGTTTCTTGCAAGCACAAAATATCAGATTGCATTGTGCCATAGTCATTGAGTATATCATTCATATGTACATTTAAGTTGCGCTTGTTAAGTGAGAGTTGATACATATGAGTTTGTTTGTATAGATTGGTAATCATATTTCAGATGCCATTTTTCACTAGTCCAAAGGCGTTGCATCTCAGTATCAACTTTATGTTTGACTTTGAAGTTATCTTTTGTGAGAGCTCTTAGAAAATACAACGACTCTATGTTTCTGACACATGAAAAAGATGTGTATGCAAGTCCATGTATTCGTATTCCAACAAGGTCGAAGGAAACACTATCAAGTGTTAGTCCTTGTGATCTGTGGATTGTACATGCACATGCAATTTGAATTGGAAACTATTTTCGAATCTTTAGTTGACCTTCCTTTTCTGATGTTGATTTTGGTTTTGATATTCGCAATATAGGTGTCCATTCACATGAAGTGTTTGAATTATATAGATAAGCTAACTTGTTGGCTTATCGGTGGTCAATGTGCGGGTCATGGAACTTAATCCAGAGGACATCAAGTTTTTATGTTTTCATATAAGATTTGAGTATTTCATCTACACCATTCACTAGACCATTCTGTGAATCATAGCTCTAGGCATATATTTCAACTATCATGTCTAATTTCAAGACAAGTTGCAAACATAAAGTTGTTGTATGTTGATGACATGGTACATTTCCATGGTTTTCTTCTTCAAGATCAATTGAATTGACAATGATATCATTTCCAGGCATGAGAAATAGAATATACTTGTTATGCACTGCAACATCCTTATTCTTGTAGAATAGGTAAGGGAAGGTTGGGTCGGTTAGGGTAGGTCGCATGCAACTTGAATTGATATATGTTAAGTCATCACATGTTTGGTTTTTTGTCCACATTATATTTTGAATTGCAATAATTTTTTCATTTTTATGGCACATTGTAGTACGCAATTCAAAAACTTTATGTTTTCTTTCCAAAAGCCATGCGTCATTGTTTGCATGTTGACCATAGGTTTCTCAAATATGAGAGAATCTTCTATGGATTGTGTCTGGTAAAGATCCCCATAGAATACCATATCAAGTTTTCCAATGTATTTGGTTTGAACATATTTTATGTTTCTCATACGACTATCAATGGAATATAAGAAGCGACTTCCAATCAAGGATGCCTCATATATGAAGAAAAGTTGTAGTTTGTCATAAATATTTGACAAGGTACCTAACATTTCTTTGTTGAGTGGAAAAAAATGTGACTTGTTAAAAGGAATCAATAATGCATAGTGGATTGTTGTTCCACCTACATTATATTCAACTTTTCCTGTATATGCATTACATATCAATTGCCTCAAAGAATTTACTCTATGTCTATAGTAAAGAGTACATGTCACTAGCTCTTTTCTCATGAGGTATTCAATGTCATCATTTTCCAAGGTCTCAGTTTGTTTTTTCCTTTTCTTGTTCCTATACAATGTAGACACCGTCCTAGAACTTTCATCTCCTAGAACTTTCTGAAATATGTCACCGTTAAAGATGGATAATTCCTGACAATGGTGTGCAATTTTGTTGCAGCTTGGTTACCTTTGTATCATACTTATCCCTTCTACACCTACCTGTAGTTTTCTTCTACAAGAACATTTTGCAAAGGCATGTAGGTACTCATTCCCAGGAAAGGTGGGGATATCATCGAGGGCATGGTGAGAAGGCTAAATAATTTCCTTATTCAATTGAGGCATTATATTTCCACTTCGTCACATAAGGAAAAGGATCAAGATTTGTAATGCTATAAAAAATGACAGTCGGAGTTGTGCACACAACATTGGCATACATATGGTTCAGAGTTTGGAGGAAAAATTGGAGAAAAATTTAAGAGAAGGAGGGAAAGATATGCCAACCTCTATGGAAATTCTACAGCATAAGAGTGATGAATAAATACCTACACATTCTTACTTGGAAACTGTAAATAGTAAACTGTAAAGAACAAATATGAATGGAACTATGGTATTGAAACTTACTCGTCAATGGTGAACGACGTAATTGCAGGTCCAATTGTGAGTGCAGGATTTCAACCCTGCAAAGTGCAATAACGGGTCCTAGAATTACACATGATTTGCATTCCAGATCCTAGAAAGTTTTTCTTTATAACTTACTGAAATATGTCACCGACAAAGATGGATAAAGCCTGGAAATGGTGTGCAATTTTGTTGCAGCTTGGTTACTGTTGTACCATACTTAGCCCTTGTACACATACCTAAAATTTACTTCTACAAGAATATTTTGCAAAGGAAACAAGCTTGACATCGTCTTTTCATGTGAAATACACGAGTTCGATTCCCGTACGGGATAGGTAGGTAATCATTCCTGGGAACGATGGGAATATCATCGAGGGCAAGGTGCGAAGGCTAAAGAATTTCCTTATTCAATTGAGGCGTTAGATTTCCACTTTGTCACACATGACAAAGGACTGGGATTTGTAATGTTATAAAAAATGACAGTCGAATTTGTGCATATGAAATTCGCATGCACATGGTGCAGATCTTGGGGAAACAATTGGAGGGAAATTTAAGAGCGGGAGAAAAAGATATGCCAACCTCTATGGAAAGTCTGCCAGATAAGAATGATGAATAAATACTTAAACATTCTTACTTGCAAACTTCGAACAGTAAACATTAAACAATTAATACGAATGAAACTATAGTATTGAAACTTACTCCTCAATAATGAACAACAAAATCACAGGTTCAATTGCGAGTGCATGACTTGAACCCTACAAAGTTAAAAAAAATATCCAATTGCAGGTGCAGGACTCTAACCTTGCAAATTTGAAGGAAACAAAAGCAAGCAACAAGAAACAAACCAATGAGTAAGCACCAATAGGTCCAACTGCAGGTGCATGACCTCAACCTTGCAAAGTTGAACCAAACAACAACTAGAAGCAACCAACGAACCAGTGAACAAGAAACAACCAGTGAACCAGTAAATAATATATGTATCTTCAATGATGACTAAATTTCATTCCAGGCATAGAAGAAATATGAAACATATGATGACTATGCGAGTGAAAATACTTAAACATTCTTACTTACAAAGTGTAAACAGTAAACAGTAAAAAAAAAATACAAATGAAACTATGGCATTGAAACTTACTCGTCAATAATGAGCGATAGAATCACAGGCCCAATTGCATGTGGAGGACTTGTGATCTGGATTATATTCGGCACGAAATGAGAGCAGAGATATAATAAAGAAATGCACAAAGATATCGCGTATATCCAGTAATATAAAAGAAACATATCATAGATGCAACCATAAACACAGAGAAACAGTAATACACGATTTCTATTAATGAAAGAAATGTACAGAGACTGTAAAAGTACAGAGTGAAAGACTCGCTAGAATGGTGGCAGCTTATCTCTGAGAAGAGATGTGACGGCTGCCGTAGTGAAAGACTCGCTAGAATGGTGGCACTATCTCCCAGAAGAGATGTGAATGCCACTCACATCTCGCAAGAAGATGGTTACAACGAGGCTCTAGAGGCCTTTACAATAGACTCCAGAATGCCAAAAGTCATGGACATCCAAAACCTAACCCTAGGGATGATGGAAGGCCAAAAGTCAAGCAACCCATTTGCAAGTTAGTACATCAACTTCCTAGGGTCGTAACTTTTGCATAATGATCTTCGCTGGGCGGGTGATAACTCGTTGGAAAGGTATCGCCGAGATTCATTTTGGGGCTCAATCATGCCTTTGGCTATCATTGAGAGAACCCTGATCTCAAAAACCTTCATTTAGGCCTCAAAATGGCCCCTAAGTTAAAACCCCGCTAAAAATAGTAAATTGCCAAAATTGCCGTAGGAAAATCGGCTTTTGAGCCGGGCCTAGTGCTGTGGTGGCCACCGATATCCACTGGATCAATCCTCCCTCTTAGGGAAGCAATGGTATCCATTGTGTCAGAGTTCCCTGGGAGAGGGAAAAGCATTTGTTGAATCAGCATCTCACCTGCGAGCTACTTGTCTTGGTCGGAGAAGTCACGCCGCTTAGTTTGTGGAAATCGTCGCTAACCTCGTATCGGAAGGTTTGGACCTTTAACCACCAAGCATTTTAGATGACCGTAAAGTGGCGAATATTCGGCTTTGTTGCAACCTTGTCGACCGCTTCTGTTGGATAAGGTGCTTTAGCCAGTTTCACCGCGGGTCGTGCGAGATCCTTCGCTTCCACCCCTTGAACGATTGTGGAGAAGATGAATTTTCTAGTATGAGATACTACCTGCAAAGACTTGCTTAGGTGGGCAGTAGTTGGAACTAACTCCGGTATCCTATAGAGATGACCTCCCCAAGAGTAATAACAATGACACTATGGGGTCGACTCATAGATAGCATGGTGTTTCCAGCCATATATGGCCAGCCCAAGAGAACATCACGTACATCCAGTGGGCAAGCAACATCACATAATACCCTCATCCTTGAAGGGTTGGATGCCGTATGACAATCGGCTAATCGCTAATGACACGGCGATCTCATCCTTGGTGAAGCCAAATTCATGTCAGTATTGGTTGCGGTGGTGTTGTCGAATAACCTAACCGCTTGATCGCACTGGCCGAGATGAGGTTCTTCTCCGCTTCCACTATCAACAATAAATGCGATGGTCCCTTCACCCACATCCGTGGAATGGTAGCAGTTCTCTTCTGGATCTGCTGGTTCTTCCGGTTGAATTGTCGCGGTCACGAAAAATAGCAGTGGGGTCTGCGTCAATGATCCATTTTCCATTTTCCATTTCTAAATCAGAGTCAAAACTTGTATTTTATTTAGAGGCTTTCACTTCGGCTACTAGTGACTGTTTTGAGCGACGTTCGTTGGTGTTGTGCCAAGGGGCTTTGTGGAAATCACACCATTTTCCGTTGTCCTTTGTCTTCCCATGACCATTCCTTTCCTATGGCTTGGACCGGTTTTCAGGAGACTCAAGCCATAGGGCCGTGGTCTTTTGTCATACTTCTTTTTGGCTTCGCTTTCGCGCATTTGCGCACCACCCCGCTTGTCTCCGGGTAAGCAACCGCCGATTTTAACAGCATCGACAGGCGACCGGCGATGATGTCCAAAATCCATTTCATTGATGATTTGTGTAGAGCCCTGCTGGTATTTCGTAACCAAATTTCGCTCGTAGGCCTTTGATACCCACTTGGTGCGAAGGTATGAAATACAGAACTCCGTAACTAATTGGCCCCCTCTTGTCGCAGTGGTCCATCTCATGTATTGTTCCTCATAGTTTCTACCGTAGTAGTAATTGCCTCATCGCATCCACAAAATCCCAAGTGGGCTCCTACCATATTCCGTAGATTCTCTGGAACTCTGCTCCCAGTTAGTTTCCCAACAATGTTTGACATGGGGAGAGCCTTAAGGAGTGCGAAGGTGATCTTTCCTTGTCGAAAAAAATTATGAACAGAGAAATAACCTTCTAGCAGCATTAACCATTTATCTAGGCATCCGTGATCTATTTGACCTTCAAATATGGGAATACTGCAAATTAACCTCGACCTTGAAAGGCGAGGTGCCTCCAAAGTGGATGCTTGATGAAGATGCTCCTATTGCTATCGGTAGGCGTCGAAGGATGTGGGAAAATTCTCCATCATTTCGTCTCCTTGTCACGTGAGAGCTTGCTCTGGCAAATGTGACCGACAGATCGCCCGCTCCATCGCTTTTCTTTCTTCCGCCATTGAGGGTTTCTCATACGCGAGCCGCATTGTCCCTAGGAGAGAGACAAGCTCGAGATCCAACTTGCTATACCTCTCGTATTCCTCGCCGGGACATGCATCTAAATGATCAAGATACCGCTTCCGATACCACTGATCCATATTTTTTTTTCGGCATGAAATGAGAGGGGCGATATAATAAAGAAATGCACAAAGATATCAATGCATAATCCAGAATATAAAAGAAATATAATGAGATGCAACCATAAACACAGAGATAGCATTACCCCATTTCTATTAATGAAAGAAATGTACAGAGATCGAAAATACAGAGTGAAAGACTCGCCAGAATGGTGGCACTTTATCTCCGAAGATGTACCCGGCCACTCAAGACCGAAGAAGATGGCTACAATGAGGCTCTGTGAGGCCTTTTAGACGAGAATGCCAAAAGTCATACATCCAAAAACCTAAACTTTAGAGATGAAGCGCCAAAAGTCATGTGGGCCCCGCTTAGTAAGTTAGTACATCAACTTCCCGGGGTCGTAACTTTTGCATACGATCTTCGTTTTAGGCGTGTGATAGCTCGTTGGAAAGGTATCATCGAGGAGATTCATTTTGGGGTCTCAATCATGCCTTTTCCTATCATTTAGAACCTCTATTTCAAAAAACCTTCATTTAGGCCCTCAAAATGGCCCCGAAAGTTAAAACCTGCTAAAAATAGTAAATTGCCAAAATTGCCAGAAAACTGTTTTGAGCCAATCAAAAAAGGTGGGTGGCCACCGATATCCACCCGGATCAACTTGAAACTTGCAAAGTGAAAAAAAGGCTCCAACTACGGGTGCAAGACTCCAACCTTGCAAAGTTGAAGCAAACAAAAGCAAGTAGTAAGCAACAAACCAACGAGCAAGCACCAACAGGTCCAACGGCAGGTGCAAGACCTCAACCTTGCAAAGTTTAACCAAACGATAACAAGCAGCAACCAACAAACCAGTGAACAAGAAACAACCAATGAACCAGTAAAGAATATATGTATCTTCAATGATGACTAAATTTCATTCCAAGCATAGAAGAAATATGAAGCATATGATGGCTATGCGAATGTAAATACTTAAACATTCTTACTTTCAAACTATAAACAATAAACAATAAACAATGAATACAAATGAAACTATGGTATTGAAACTTACTCGTCAATGATGACCGACAAAATTGCAGGTCCAATTGCGGGTGCATGACTTGAACCTTGCAAAGTGAAAAAACAACTCCAACTGCAGGTGCAGAACCCTAACCTTGTAAAGTTGAAGAAAACAAAAGCAAGCAACAAGCAACAAACCAGTGACCAAGCACCAACAGGTCCAACTGTAGGTGCAAGACCTCAATCTTGCAAAGTTGAACCAAACAACAACAAGCAACAACTAATGAACCAACGAACCAGTGAACCCGTAAAGAGTATATGTATCTTCGATGATGACAAAATCATCATTGAAGAGATTGGGAAAAATCATATCAACATTATATGGAGATAAAAGAAAAATTACAACAAGTTAATAATCAACAAAAAATTCAATATTATGAGCTAAAGGAGGATGGAATCCTCTTGTGCAAAAGAAAAGAATAATTTCCTAACTATCAAGAGTTGAAAAATCCATTGTTGAGAGAGATGCATAATGTGCCTTATGTTGGGAACCTGGGGTACTAGAAAACAATTGCAACAGTCAAGAGATAATATTTCTGGCTAGGTATGAAAAAAGAGGTGGCTGAGTATATAGTGAGATGTCTTGAATGTCACAAATTAAAGGCTAAGAAAAGATATCCAACTGGTTTTATACAAAAATTTCCCATTGCTGAGCGGAAATGGGAAGTGGTGACAATTGATTTCATCACTAAGTTTCCCAGAATAGTAAAGCAACATGACTCCATCATGGTGGTGGTGGATAAGCTCACTAAAGTTGTTCATCTTATTCCATTGAAGCTAAATCATAAGTCAACTAACATTGCATATATCTATCTGAGAGAAATTTTCAGGCTTCATGGTGTGCCTAAGGAAATACTTTCTGATAGAGATCCCAAATTCACATTAAACTTTTGGAAGCGATTATTCAAAGGATTTGGGAAAAATATGAACTTTAGCACAACCTACCATCCAAAGTAAGATGGGAAAACAGAGAGGGTAAATCAAGTGATTGAATCTATGTTAGGGATACTTGTAATGGATAAACCATAAAAATTGGAAGATTACCTACACTTAGTTGAGTTTTCTTATAATAATAGGTATTGGGCATCTTTGAAGATGATCCCATTCGAAGCATTATGTGGAAGAGAGTGAAATACGCCAGTGATCTAGGACAACCCAGTAGATAGAGTGATGGTTTGGCCAGGGTTTCTCAAGGAAATGGAAGAGTAGATGGTGAAGATAAAGAAAAACTTAAAGGCTTACCAATACAGGAAGAAAAGGTATGAAGATAGGGGAAGAAATCACGGAGAGTTTAAAGTGGGTGACCATGTTTTTTTCTAAAAGTAAATGCCAAGAGAAGTTCCTTGAAGTTGGGGAACTATTCAAAGATTGTAGCAAGATATTGTGGATCCTTTGAAATCCTAGAGAACATTGGTCACGTTGCATACATGCTTGCATTACCTGCATCCATGTGCATTCATAATGTATTCCATGTGTCTTTTCTTAAAAGTTATGTGCCTGATGCTAATCATATAATTGATTGGAATGCAATTCAGGTAGATTAAGAAGGAGACTTCCAATTTCAGTCGGTGTTCATATTGGATCAAAAAGTCAATCTATTGTGGAATCGAGCAATAGGACTGGTAAAGGTGCAGTGGAAGTTTTACGGTCCTGAAGATGCGAAATGGGAGCCTGAACATGCCAAGCAAGAGGAGTACCAATATATTTTTGAATATTTTTGAATATTTTGATTCTACATGTGTATAAAATTAAATAAGGATAGTGCAAAAATAAGGGGTAGGGGAATGTAATACCCCTAGGTTGTACCCAATTGAAAAGTTACATATAGGTTGGTGATCCAGTATGTTTTGGGTTAGAGTGCCTTTGTAAATATGTTTTGAGGCTAGAGTGTCTGTCTGATTCTTGGGTCGAAGAGCCTAGATGATAAAAGGCCATTGGGCCTATCATTTTAATATGTAATAACACTCATACTATTAAAAAAATACATCATTGTGTTACACCAATTAGACAAAATAGTATGGGAGGCTACAAATCCACTAGAGGAAGGGGCACTAAGGGTCTAAAATGAGGAGATAAGCCAAGGGGGCTTACGTCAAGGAAATATTATATTAATATTTCCTAAAGTATAAGTTATGAGATATATTTTCCTAAGTTACTAAAGTGGATAAACGTATACCCAAGTGGGGCTCATGATGTTCCCATCATGACAAGTGCCAAGTTAGGAACATGAAAATATATTGGAGGAACTTAGTGTATTTTGGGGGATTTTTCTCAGTATTCTCTCATTGAATCTTACCATATGTACTCTACCATTCTTGGGAGTTGTCGATAATGAGTACAACTTATATATTTGAAGTTGAATAAGTGGGTTGTCAGGCCTGTGTTCATTGAAGAAACAAGATGTTAGGCCCCTGAGCATTCTCTCTGGGGGAGGGAACTGCTAGGAATTTTTTTTCCCTGTGCAGTAGGCAATATCTATAGAGCTCTCAGACTTCTTTTTCAACATGTTGCTAAAGCCTTGGAAGGGAAGTGGGGTAGTCAAAGGAATATTAAGTAGAGAAGGGGCACACTTCTTGCGATGGGGCAGGCTGCGGGAAACGAGAGGTTGTAGGCTAGTTGCAACAATTGGCACCTTAACCTAAGGTTTATCATGCTGGATAGACCTTAGTATGACTTAGGAAACCTTCCCTAGTGGAGTTTCTATCTTTAACTTGGGGGTGACCTACTACTGAGAGTTTATGACAAGCAAATTATATGGTTGGTAGGGACATTTGAGGTCTGCATGTAGTTAGTCATTTACCATTAAAATATAAGTGTATTTTTAAGTTTTTACATGTTATTTACTATGTGTATTATTCTACTAAGTAATGTATATACATTTATGTCAATTCTATATGCTTAATTGTATATGTTTATGAATGAATTGGTATACTGGTTGCATTGCATAAATTGTATTAATTTGTAGGTCATGTTATGTTATTTAAATAGTATTATAGCTAAGAATAGAGGTAGAAAGACTCAACGAGGTGGATGGGTACGTTACAAATCCGTAAGAGGCATAAATTTAAAGAAAATTGAAAATGTAGCTATGACAAAAGATGGTTTTTGCATGGCATGGCCGAGCCTAGGTGGCTAGGGACGCTACAAATACCCATTTTTATAATTGGAATGCACTCAAAATTCTCTATCTTTATCTCATATTGAAAATTCTCATTGACTGCTATAATATTTTTTGTAGTGTTGCAATGCATTCCAACAACTCAAGCATCCATCTTATGGCGTCTAATTCCCTTTTCTATAGTTTTATTTAATCTTTATCCAGTTTTGGAGATTGCATTTCATTTCCATGGAAAATTCTTTGACCAAGTTCAACTCTTTTTACCAAGATCAATCCACACAATGAATTTCTTCATCCCGTCATTCGTAGCTTCCAAGCAAGTGGAAGTTCATTCTTTTGTTCTCATTCTTCACACATTAGTTGTTTGTTCATATTATGTAATTATTTTAGGAATAAATGTTAGTATTTTCCTACCTTTTCTAAAATATTCTCCTATGGAATACATTAACCAAGTTCAATAGCTAACAAATCCCATGGGTTTTCTTTTGTAATCCAAATTGCACATATTGATCACATTTAATGCATTGTATGCATTTTATCTAAGATTCCATCAAACATTCTTAGTCCCATATTTCTCTATGATTGATCCTAACATCAAATATGCAAAAAAATCAACCATATCAATTCAAGTAATTTAGACATCCTCAAACGAATCATTTAATTGCTAGTTAGGAAACACTCTACACTGCCATGCTTTTGCACATCCAATTGTTCCTCCACGTCAATGTGCAAGAACCATTATGAAGTATATCCAATATTCCTTAGTTATTTTATCAACTATAATTTCCATATGTCATCCTCTACTTTCTTCCCCAATTTTAAGACACTTTGGGGGTCACCCACTTTGACAATTGCCTTCCTCAGTCAAGTCCAAAGGATTTGTTTTGTTAATTTTTTGGAACAACTAGAGTCATATTTTGAGAACCTAATACTTCTATTATATTTTCCTCTACAATACATTTCCAACGACTATGCCCATGATCAATTATGGGCTCCGAGCTAAAATTTGTATCTCTAAAAAGTTAGCATTTTTTCCCAATTTGTGCACTTTTTCTATTGTTGCAATTAAGGTTAGTGACCAACTGCTCCCTCCTATAGAAGAAAATCTAATGAGAACCAAGAATTTTTTTATATCGGGTGATGATATCACTTCTTATTAGGAACACAACAACCTTCATTTGAGTGATCCAATACTCTATTCATTTTCTACATCAATATGGAATTGTCAACTTTTCACCTTTTGCACTATTTGTAGACTTGAAAAATTGGGCTAAAATCACTCTCTTTCAAATAGTGAAAAATTGAAAAAATTTTACTAGCAAAAAATTATCTATATTGTTGAGGAGATCAAATTCTAACTTGGGAAAATTTTCTAGATTCACTGACTGGGGTCACATTTCCTTTGTTTACAATTCAGAAATTGCTAAAAAGTCATTAAATAGTGGATTTAGCCATTTTTCTTCAAATCCATTCCAAATCATTTCGAATCTAACATGATGCTCAACTGCGTTTCTTCACACATTCTCAAGTTCTTTATTTTCAAAATTTCATCATCGATGGGGATTTTGGTGGCTAGTACTATCTCATCCTCTAAACACTACATTTTACCAATTTTTGAGATTTCAGTGTTGAATTTGCAAATAAATCCTCAATGACACTTTCATAGATTCCATAAATATGCATTTCTCTCTAAAATTTTAGTTCCATCCTATTTCATATGATGAGGTTATGCCCAAAATTATATTTTGGTTCTGGAATTTTTTTTAAAAACATAGAGATTCTCTATATATCAAGTTCCTTTGATTTCAATCCCCAATTACTTATCCTCGAATCTTATCGAGCAATATCACATGGTTTTGGAAACACCATTCTCATTTCTAACAATTCCATCATTTTCCTTATTCATATTACTAGTTTATGTGACTAGCTAAGCACCATTCTTGTGAATATTTTACTTCGATGGGTTTTATAACCAAAATCCTTCATTATAATTCTTCATCCTTCATTGGTCACATATTTTTTCGATGACTATTCTAGCCTCGTCTAATAATGTCTTTCAATGACTGAATAGATAACTATCTTGATGGTTATTCTATGATTATCCCAATAATGATTCCAATGAATGTTTCGATATTTATTCAAATTTATATATTTCCTAGAATTCTTTAATCATAAAACAGGTCTATTATGGCTTCATTGGGATTTCACTACATCATATATTTCATAAACTTCCCATGATCGTTTTCCAATGAGCATCCATTGAATAAGTTCTAAAGGTAAAAAAAAATCAAATTTCCATTCTTCTTAAAGGAGTTTCCTTATACATTATCAAAAGTCACTAGGTATTCTCCTATTGAGATTATTTGTCTCAAACATGCTTTAAAAATCCTAATGACTACTCGCATGGTCATTTTTTATGGCTATTTTCCAAATCCTTTAACACTTATCCATTTTTTTTATTTTGCATAGGAACCTTTCCCATTAGAGATATCTTGGATTCGTTACATTAAAAGTCTCATATGTTATCAAAATACTTATGATTATCACTCCTCAACAACCATTTATGATGGTACTTTCTATACTTGTATTACAAGTATTTTTTATAGTTATACATTTTTCCCAATCTTTGTAGAGATCTTTCCATCAAACTTATTCATATAGACAACAATATGTCCTCACTTATTCCATTGATTCTCAATTCCTAACATAGGAAACATCCCAATGACAATCTAGGAGCTTTCAACACAAATTTGAACTGAAACATTTTTTAGTTTTAGAAAAATTTCCATTCATTTTCCAAAATATTATCTCTTCAGAAACTCTTTCATTGGTGATTAGAGTTCCCCATTGTCTACATTCCTATTCGATAACCAAATATGGGATCTTTCTAATGATTGGGATCCTTGTAGCTTCAAATCCATATTTATGTTGATTTATAGATTTTGGCACTTAGCCAAATCTAGCCAATTTCTTTATTTTCCAAAATTTTCTTGCCCAAAATTGATCCTTTGATCTCATAGTTCACTATAGAAAAATTTCCTAATAACATCCACTAAATATGAAGGTTGAATTTCTTATTGGAAAGCTACAAGAAAACACAAATTCCCTAATCCATGAAATTTGACCACCAAAATCTCATAATCATGACAAATTCACTTTGTTACCTTATGAAATATTAACCAATAGCTAATATTTATGAGCATTTAACTTGAAAAAATAAACATAGTCCCCAATGGGGCCTTTTCCAAACATTTTACACACAAGTGCATTTTTCCATTCAACAAGTAACATACTATGCCCATAATTTTCCGGTGAAGTAGTTGAGCTCTGATACCATTTTGTGCTGTAACCAGTTTCCTAATTAAGCTTAGATCAACATTTTGACATAAAAATTATAGGAAAATATAATTTAGCAATAGAAATAATATTTCGGATAAAAAATATGTTCATTAACCATGTACACTTTCAACCATTTCATCACTTAAAACATATATATTCTAAAAGCCACAATGCCCACTACATCCATTTGACACAATTGAAGTTTCATTTACAAAACATAGGAATTATTAATCTCTTTACATTACCAATGATGGATGTAACAACCACTAAATTATGTATATGAATATCTTCCATACAACCTAGAATGTACTCCAGAGCCAATGCTAATTTTTAGACTTCTATCCTCATCAAATAAGTGCATATACCTCATTTACACCAATAACTAAATCCATTAGTCATCATCATATAACAATAAAGAAAAAATAACTTATCTACTAGAAGAGTGCACTTAGGGAAATAGCTCCATGTGAGTGTTTTTTTGCTCCTAGCCATAGACACCAACTCATGTAGGTGCTACCCCATGCTAGGTAGTGAAACAATAGAGGTGAATTTGTTGACTACGATTTTGGTTTCTCTCACATATCCCAATATCTAAACATATTAGCCGGGGAATTACATTTTAGTCCATTCTTATGATAGTAATCCCACTCACCAACTTGTTTCCCCCTCATCCTTGCACACCACAAGAAATGAGATTCCCTTGTTTTCTAAACAATCCCTCATGATATCCCCCTTCCCTCCAATGCTCCACGACAAGTTGTCTAGGAAATATCGGTTGTAAACTATTTTACTTTTTTACTTAGTAATTCCTCAATAACTCAATCATGGTTGCAAACTATGGAAGCATATCCCCCTGTGCATAATTCATACCCAACACTAGCACTAGAATATGAATCATAGAATGAACCGATGATTTTCCGTAACGGTAGAGAGTATTCCATTCCCAAAATATTGCATGCACACTAAGCTTGCATGGAGACCACATGGAGAGCATATTCCTTCTATAAAGTCTGAGAAATAAACATAAGGAAAATGATACAAAATGATAGGAAGGTTTGGTAGATAAATATTTAAAATCCACAATAATATATAATTTATTTGACCATCCTACTTCCTTAGCTGTTGGTTCATTTCCCCCATGGTGCTCCTAATAAGTTATCATTGTCAAGTGCATCTATTTATTATAGTATTTTTTCTATACGAACTCCAATATAATCAAAATGATAAATCACTTAACAAACTTACCACATACCTACACATCATGTTGAATGATCATATGGGGATATTACACTTATTAAACACCCCAACCAACAATCATTGAATCCAGGTGGTGGTTGGTTGGGAAGTCCCTCTTCCTTAGTTATGATATCATCTCCATAGGTATTCAAACTGTCGATACATTTCTAGAGATTTATTTTTCCTTGCACTCCCTTGATGAAATTCGAATTGACCATTCCCATTGGCCAATCATTCGATTATATTCTATATTAACTGAGAAAGTATAGTTATCTCCTGTACTTTTTAAAATTTGATGTTCCAAGTTGGTCGGTTAACTACTCAATACATTTCCTTAAAACTTTTTTACCCTATCCTTAACATCTCTTATTGTAGTCTAGCAAACCTTCTCAACATGTTCCATATTTGATCTTGCCACAATATCGATAGTTCCTTATATTCTTACATTTCTTAGTCAATGGTTGATCATCATGTTTTTTCTAGTTGGTATAGTTAACACAATCCTTATCATAGTAACCTCCATGATCTTTCTCCTGATTGTATCCAAGACGTCTTTCTCTAATTTTTTTCGAACCTATGCACTTGAGGACATGGGCATGTTTGTTATTCTCAAGTTTACCTTCATGAAACAACTTTTCTTGTGCCCTAATTAATAAAACAAAAAAATAATCAAACATATAGTTGTTACCATCATGTCTTCTTAAATCCCAACTAGCACAAAATGTCAAATACAAAACATCATAGGGTGTCCTCAGATTCATCAAAGATCAATTCAATAAGTTGAATTTCCTTTAGAAAACATTTTTCCACCTTCACCCAATTTCAAGTGAAGATCCTTCACACGAAACAAATAGTCTTCAATATTATCCAAGGAGAGAGGATTCAAAGAGATGATTTTTTTCTTAATCTATATAACTTGAATTTCATTGGTTTTGTCAAACATAGTCTTGAACTTATTTCAGACTTGATCTAGATAGTTGATTCCACTTGTAAGAAAGAGAATCTCCCTAGAGATGTATAGATCGTCATGACTCATATAGCCTCTTCCTTCATCCCATTAATAATGAACTTCTCGTATTCATCTTTAGGGTCTAGAACAACAATTTTTATAAATTTCCAAAGCTCTTTACTCTTTAATAGTGTTTATATAGCTTGTGCCCAAATGCCATAGTTATGGCCATTTAGAACCATAATTTCTTGCTAAAAATTCATAATCACTTTGCAAAACTCTAATCCAATTTGCAAGTCAAAACCTAAGTCAATCTACTAGAAAGATTTAACTCAGTAGGAGTGTATATAGCTATAGTATCCAAATAAAATTGTAGACAACATGTTGGGTCTCAAACTAACAACAATGATACCATGTTGTAGAATCAAGGAATTTAAAAAGTGAATAACAATGAATTCCAAAAAGAGGTGGTGTTGATAAACATCATTGCATGCACATTCAAGAACAAGTGAGAATACATCAACATATGAAATGAGTAATCAACACATCATACCATCTTCTCATAACATAGAAATCCATAGTATCATCTATATATAACCTAAAGCATTAATAACTCCCATAGGATAAAGAAGACACAGTGAACTTTGATCACCTTAGGTATCCTTAGGTGCACCTAGATCTCTAACTTTTATGCCTCGACTTGTGCATGAGTGAACTAGTTCAAGACAACTTTTAGTTGGTCTCAATGACTAGTTGACCACTCATCCGACCTTTTAATGTCGACAAAATGACATCAACTAACTAGATTGCAACATTTTTTTAAACATTGGCCTTAACACTCAATACCATTACAACCAAAATTTTGAAATCAAATCCGAAACAAAAAGTGGTTCTATCAATAATATCTCCTATTTTTCAGGCTTAAAATTACAATATTTTTAAAACCAATGCTTAAAAAACTAAATTATTGCAAATAAAGTCATAAAATCAACCCCTGAAGTGAAAAGAAGTGTTACTAGTACCACTCTTTTCTTTTAGGGGTTAAATTACAATTTATTGGAAATCATGATCGTAATAAATGGTATTGTTGCAACCAAAATATTAAAATCAACTCCCAAATAAAAATGAGTAGTACTTGTAACACCTATTTTTTTCAAACTTGAGTGGTAGGGGGTAGGGAAGTGAGTCAAAAGGAGAGTGGTGGAAAAGAGGGAGAGATTCCCCATTTTTTTTCCCTTTCCTCTCCTAGTTTCCCCCATTTAACCTCCCCACCCTCAAATATGTAATGGAAGGGTAAAGTTAGTGGGAAGGTGATTTGTGTCCAAGAGTAAAGTGGGGAAAAAGAGGGAGGCCCCCTTTTTATTATTTTGTTTTCTCATTTTATTTTTTCTTTGTGTTTTTTTTTTAATATTTTAAAGTTATATTTTTTTCTAATTCATTTTTAATTAAAAAATGTATTTTTAATTTTTTTTGTTATTTAATTTTTTTAATATAAATTTATTTGTTATTTTAATTTTTTTTAATATATGTGTTTTTATTCTTGGAGAAAAATAAAATGATGATAGGAAGAAATAGGGAGAAGTATGACAATGCCTAGAATCATCCTCGTCGAGCTTTTTCTAATTAATTTTTTTAATATTTTAAATTTTTGTTTTTAATTTATTTTTAAATTATGTATTTTTTTCTCGTCTATGTTTTCCTAATTTGGGTAATTTTCCTTATTTTTTTATTTTTTTGGCTATTTAATATTTTATTTTGTTGTTATTTGTAACCATAATAATTTTTAAATCATGGTTTAAAAAATATTGTAATTTTAATTTTAAATTAATGGTGCTACTAGTAACACATATTTTTAATTTGGTGATTTTAATTATAACTATACCAATTGTAAAGACCATATTTTCAAACAAGTTGTAATTTTAACCCCTTAAAGAAAGAATGCTATCAGTAGCACCACTTTTTGATTGAGGGGTTGATTTTAATAATTTGGTTGCAAGGGTGTTGGTTGTCAAGGAAACGGTTTCAAACAAGTTGTAATTTTGACCTCGAAAAAAAAGGGTGAGCTACTAGTAGCACCACTTTTTGATTCAATGGTTGTTTTAAATATTTTTCTTACAATGGTACTAGTTGTTGAAGCCATGGTTTCAAACAAGTTGCAATTTTAATATCAGAAAAAAAAAAAGTGTTACCACTAGCATTACTTTTATATTTAGTGGTTGATTTTAAGGTTTTGTTAACAACATTATCCATTTTAAGGTCATGGTTGCAAAATATTGTAAATTTAACCTTGAGTTGAAAAAAAGATGATATTGGAAGCACCACTCTTAAAATGGGGGTAAAAACAATCATTACAAACTCTAAGAAAAAAATAATTTTGGAGAGTTCTCATCAAATTGATAACCATATTTCCCCGGATGGGGTGTCAGACGGATCATCGTGGCAGGAGCTGAGCGAGGGTACTGGGCGTCATGGCATGGAGCCACGTGATGGGCGTGTGCCACAACCCATCGCCCCACCTAAAATTTAAATGGCGTTTATGGTGACGCGAGGGCGCATTTACGCCGAAGTCCTTTCCCCTTGCTACGAGTTCGAATGAATTGGTTCATTATGGATGCGGCTCACTTCGGTTCGCTATTTGCAGAGCTCCTCCCTCCGCCGCTGAAGTTCATCCCTGTTCTTCTCCTCTGGAGCGAGCTACCACCGATCATCCCCCTCCACCTGGCGACCTTCGTTCCTTCTGCCAGCTGCATCGAGCTTCCAATGACGCGGCCAAGGGGCAGACCAAGGTGGGGTTCTCCCTGGAAGCCTCGGAGGCCTTCGATTACACCTCCGGATTCTACCTCTGATGATTCCTCCCCTCGCCATCAGTCTGACTTCACTCCTGTCTCTCTGCAAGCTCCACAGTTTAGCTCCATGGTCGTCATTCCCCGCATGCCAATTTCACTCCTTCGACTTCTTCACAACTCCCCAACTGCCCCTCCTAACCCCGTGCCCCCCCATGACCCTCCGGGCAACCTGGATTGCGGCTCTTCTCCACAGAGTGTGCCTCAAGGGGCAGGTCTCAATTCCCAGGAGTCCTTTGACAGAGAGCAATTCAGGAATAGCCTGTTTGTACTGCACAATTTGGTTTTTGAGCTTAGGCAATAGGTGACGGATTTACACTTTTGCATACAGGCCACGGACGTAAAGGTGGCCAGTTTCCTCCAAATTCTTTCGTCCATGCATGCAGCCCTGTTCCCGGACCCTGTCGACGCCAATAAAGAGGAAGGTCTGCACAATGGGCCAAGCCCAGCAGACATGAAGCAGGACGCGTGCGAGGAAGGCACTGAGGGAGCTGAGAGCGGCAAGGCAGCTGGCAACCAGTGGAGCGACGAGACAACGTACATTGAGGAAGAGCCTTGGCCAGGAGACCTTCAGGCCATGCAGACCAGCTACTTTCCAGGTGTCTAAGTTTTAAGTATTAGGTGTCAAATGATAAACAGTATAAATAAACAGTATAGCTACTCTCTCACTGGTTTCACTTATGACTTGTTGGACTATTGGCTGGTTGGGCTGGGTGGACTGGTTTCCCCATGGGTGGGGCAGTCTAGTAACTACAGCTTGAACATTTTTGTATTTTGCTATCTCGTTTCAGTCTTTGAAAGCTCTTAATATACATATACTCTTATTTACAAAAAAAATTGATAACCATATTTTGTTATGGTGAAAGAAATTTAACTTCCAATAAAAAAGATGTAGCATATAGTATATTGTTTTTTTGGGTATTAATACACATTATAAATCTATGCAATTTGTAACTCGTTTAGTCATTACTATTGAAATGCATTGTTTTCATTATTATATATATATATATATATATATATATATATATGCAAGCGTAATGGTATCTATTATGTAGATATGTATAAATAGATATCTATTTATAGATATCTATTTTAGTGAAGCAAATAAATATCTATCTCAGTGATTATTTATAGATATCTATTTTAGTGAAGCAAATAAATATCTATCTCAGTGATTCAACATAATGGTATTTATCTATGTCAATAATTAAAATAGATTCAATGTATTGATTTCAACAAGATAGATTTAAAGTGTATAGGATGAATTACTCAAAGACATTGAACCATCTTTTATGAAATAAATATATGGTATTTATCTAGTCAATAATTAAAATAGATTCAATGTATTGATTTCAACAAGATATATTTAAAGTGTATAGGATGAATTACTCAAAGATATTGACCCATATTTTATGAAATAAATATTTTTTTTTTCAAGGTTACAATATTGGGAAACCCCTAGGTACTTTTCCTCATTTTCAGGATGATACTTAAGATAAACATTATAATCTTCATGGCACAAGGTCGATCAACAAGAAGGCTCAAAACCATTACAATAATAAAGTCGTTAAAAGCTCAACATGTCACTTGCGAAAATTAAACCTAAGTGGAAAATAATAACAATTATTCCTCCCAACCACCTGAATTAAACCCAATTCACAAATCAAATAAATACATATATAAAAAATAACACATTTCAAGTATAAATCCACAATTTTTTTAATTCATTTCTAAAAATTTCACAACAATAAAATCCATACTTCTTATTAATTCTATTTGTAAAATAAATCAATACAAATTTATTTAAATATATATAAAATTATTTATTTGTAAAATAATTTTATATATAGTTTCAAAAAACTAATATTCAAGGAAGTTAATGACAGATAGCCATCCACAAGCCACCAGCGTCCCACATACAGCTTCGACGTGGCAGGTGTGTTTCAAAAACCTTATCCTCACCCATATTTCATTATGAAATAAACTTCAACTTTGTAAAATAATAAAGCTACGTAACATTAGACCTGAAAGCATCTTACCTCGATTTTATGGAGGATTTCAAGATGATAAACCTACGTTTTATTTAAGAGATCGATCCCCACTTAAACTGTAAAGCACTTTACTTTTCTAAACTCGATAATTTAATGGAGGAACCTGAGAGTTTGATTAAAAATTGTACGTGGTTGCGCTAATAAAAAAAGATGTTAGAAGAACCTGAGAGATTGATTGAAAGTTGTGAGCAAACACGATATGACATCACTGCTTGTGGATCACGTGCTAAAAGTAGTTGGAAATAGCCTAGTCTTCTAAGATCTAGGTATTTATAGACGATAATATCACGATTCGGCCAGCCATATATGAGATTTGAAAAATGTTATAATAGTTGGATTATAAATTATGGGATTTGAAGAATACTGTGTAAGTGGATTATAGGTCTGGATTATAAACCATAAAATCTGAAGAATGCTACAGCAGGTAGATGTATTATAAATCGAAAAATACTAAAACAATTTAAATTCGAAGACTTATAATCGTGGATAGATTATAGGTCGTCGAATACTAAAGCAATTTAAATTCGAAGACCTATAATCCAGCTGTGCAACATTCAATCCAGCTGCGCTGCTGCATAGCAGTCTGGATATGTCAACGTTTTCGCTGTATCGAACAGTTGCCTCCGTCATCACTGGCCAAGTATGGTTCAATGATAATAATATCTGTTTCCTCGCAACTTGCCCATGCATCTAGTTGGGGGATGATGGCGACGATGATATGATCTGGGGCACACACTTCAATGCTTCTTCAAAATGTCAAAAGATTCACACATATTAAAGTAAAAAACAAACGAATGGGGCCATGAATGGAGGCTTATCTTTGGGAGGACATGTGTGCAATAGAGCTTCATATTCCATGAGGTCCTGTCTGTATGGACTTTTGATTAACATGTTGAATATGGAATCTCTGAATGTTGTGGACTTTTGATTAGAATGATGCCTTATCTGCTCGGCTTACTCGTAAGTTGCAGCTGGACATGGATGATTACGTTTATTTCTCCTTGCTTTACAACTAGAGAGATACACTCTCTACTCTCTTACTTTTGTAGGATGGATGAGGATGAATCTATTACAAAATTAGACGGTCCATCGCTACAATGGAAATGCAACTAATTTTGTCTCTGTCGTATGTTTAAGTACGTATGAAACACGTTCTCATTTGAACAACTACTTGCCGGACCCCTGGTGTGATGGTAGCCACCAACTACTTGGGGGACCCGTGGTGTAAAGGTAGCCACCAGCTGTTGGCATTTAAATTTGGTTATTTTTACAAGTTGGCAGTTAAGTGGGAAGAGCATTATGCACGTTGAAAACACAGTTTCAGCTAGGCCGAGGACAACATGGAAATCAAAGTCGTTCTCTAATTTTTTTATTAATTTTGTTAAAATGGTAAAGTTCTATAAATTTTTTATTTTTTATTAATTTTGTTAAAAAAATTGAAATTACACATTTAAATAATTATGTATAATTAGAGTTCTCTAGGTTCCAATAATTAGAAAACGTTGCTGAAAAATAAGAGTCACAATTTCACCTCTATTCATTCAATGATAGACTTACAACCGCTTGGATAGATCTCGTGACATTCTCTAACCTGCGCCTGCTCGTATGTGTATGGATATATGTATACGAACATATGGCTATGCGACATGTCTTTTACGATAATATCTTTTGAGGCGACTGTTAATTTGTTCGAGCATAAGAAAGTTAGTAGCTAGTTGTGTTATGAATTTAATGATAAATAGTTGTAGAACTGTGTTTGTTACATCTCATAACATTGTCGTTCCACAAAGATATAGATGAAATTGTTTCATAACATTGTCGTTTCACATGAAATTATAACTCATGGCATCAATTTAAATATAAAATTGTAATCCTCTGCATATTTTCCATTATTCTCTTTATAGATATCGTGTACAACGCAAACTATGTACCAAATAGATAAACTTCACAAGTTGAGTCACTTTCAACCATTTGATCACATCCTCATTTAACCCAATCAAATGACAAAAGTTTTAAGACAATTTTTTGTTTTTTTAATATGTTATTAACTCTTTTATTATTATTATTATTATTTTTATTCTTTTTCATATCAATTTAACTAATAAAAATATGAGATCTATACTTATATTAAATCTTATTTTCAAAATATTTGTCACACTATCAACTTCCCTAACCTCTTAACTCAACAAAAATATAGTGATCTTGGAAAGTTTCTTTTAATATTTTTATAACCATTAATGTATATAAATTATTATTATATATTACATTAATAATAATTTATAAATGTAATATATATCAATTAAAATATTAATTTACAATAATGTATAAATGCAATATATAATGTAACCTATTAATTGATTGGTACATTAATAATGTTATAATGTACCATATTAATTGATTGATACATTAATAATGTGTAATGTATTAATTAATTAATACATTACTAAAGTATTAATAACCTAATATAATAATACATCAATAGTACAATAAATACATTAAGACATTAAATAGATTAAATGCATTAACATATTTATTACATTAATAAATTAATAAAGTAGTAATGCATTGACTTTAATATATTTAGTAATACAATATTACATTATTGTAATGTATAAACTAGCACAGCCGCAAAGTGGTTGGTGAACGCCCTTGCCAAAGCTTCCTCTCGGACAACTGAAACGCACATAAGCTGAGGAAATATAAAAGTTAATTTCAAATGTGGTAATTCCAAAGGTTAATCAGTTAAACAAGGAAGTTATGAATAGTAAATCACATGCATTGATTTGGGAGGACGACTAAGAATATGCCAGGATCTTCAATTGTTAGCCATCAGATTAGAATTTTAGATTAAAAGGTGATTAATTGTGCCCATCTCCAATAGGTATAGCCTTTCGGCGTAATTAAAGTACTAATACATTAATGTATAATATAATGTATCAAGCTATTAATACATTAATAATTTATTAATATATTAAAGTATACATGTATTACTGCATTAATAATACATTAATGAAGTAGTAATACATTGAACTTAATGTTAGTAAAATACTATGAAAGTACTAATACATTAATAATGTAATGTATTAATTAATTAATACATTGATAAAGTATTAATATAGAAATAAAGTAATACATTAACAATACATTATTAAAGTATTAATACATTAATACATTTATTGAAAATGACCATGATCTACTATGGCATGGTTTTCTTTTTTTCACGCGAAAAGAATAGTTTCATTGTTATTCTTATTAGAATCAAATGAAACTTTCACTTACATAAAATGTGTCTTCCATGAAGTAGGAATGTTCTTTCTCCTTCTATAGATTTTACCTGTGGATTCATAAAGTCACTTAAAGTGGCATACTATGGCATGGTTTCTTATGATTATGACTATGAATCACATTAATACATTAACAATGTAATTGATTAATTAATTAATACATTGCTAAAGTATTAATACACTAATAAAGTAATGCATTAGGGTGAGTCCACGAAGTTGGTGGACGATAAAGTGACAATGGCGTGAGTAGGAACACACACTCGTGTGTGTTTCTAGGAACATGCACGTGTTCCATATGTGACAGGTTCAACAAACCCCGAACTACCACTTAGCAAACCACGTAGGCACGTTCCCAAGAATGTGCACATGTTCCTGAGAAACACGTGTACAAAAACATGTGCGAGTTCCTAAGACAAATTGAAATAAAATAATGCATTGTTGGCTTCCCAACTAGCATCTTGTTTTTCATTGTCATTTGAAATATAAAATCACTTCTTATACTCGCTACCTAGTATGTCTATATGCATCATATTGTTTGATTTTCTTTTTGTAAATGCGTGATTGTTTAGTGCCAATCAGTCTTGTTTGGATTTTTTCCCATTTCGTGAGAATATGTTTGTCACTTATTGATCATTTTCCCTCTTCAATTTCATGACTGTAAAGCATGGAATTGAAGCTTCTTTTCGTGCAAATTGTTGATCGAACTCTTGTGACTATATCCCTTTACATGAGTTAAAGAGTAAATTGTTTGTTTTCCTTAAATAATCTAAGGTCTGAGTAGAAGGTCCTTGAACTATGCTTTTAATGGAAGATCTATGAATTACGTTCAACAACCTAAGTATGATTCATTTCCTAAAAACTAAACTTGATTTGAAATGTGTAAGGTTGATTTAAATAAATTTTAAGCTAAGTTGGAGGATTGAGCCTAAAATACAACCTTGTTTAAAACTCTTGATTAATTGATGAAACGTGGTGCTATCAAAACCCTCTCCTTTCCAAGTGGTCTAAACATAACCTTCAACACTTACCATTGTCATATCACGACTTAATGTTAAATGATGATTACCTATTTTGGCCTGACCTTTCGACTATCACATGAATTATTACTCTACGTGGTGTTAATGTCCTTGAACTCAAGTTAGTATCTCGTGGCAGGCTGCGAGGGTTTCATGGGTCTGTTAGCTTCGAACTTCTCTTTCCTCTGGTCTATTAGAGGAAATCAGAACTTGGAGTGGGAGATAATGGTAGAACGACCTCAAATCCTCAAGTGTTTGTTTATCGTCAGGTATGTTCTTTCGGCCTCCTTCATTGTTTATGGGTTTGGTCTATTGCGGTTACAGATTTCTCCCTTTCATGAAAACTATTTCTGTGTCTTTTGGTTTACCTCTTTTGGGTTTATGGCTCCATGGTTAGGATAGAGCCGAATAGCCCGCAAACCTTGTTGTCCCATGAAGACATGATGGGTAGGCTTGCTCAGGTCGGTTGGTTAGAGTTTATCCAGTTGTGTAATGGTTTTAATTTAGAAGTGGAAAGGGCATTTTCCAAGACTTTTGATGGCACCAAAGCCAAAATTGGGGATGTCTAGATAGAGGTCACGAAGGAACTCATTGCTAAGGCAACAAGTCTTCCTTAGAAAGGTGACAGTGGTTTAAAAACATGAAGGTAACTAGCATTCCATGATATTCTTTGTTGGTGTCCAAGAAGTCACAATACCACATAAAGGGTATGCCTTTAGAACTTTTTAATACCAATTTGCATGGTCTATTATTGATAATCAAGCAATTAATTACCTGTGAAGGTCGCTATTGCCTAGTTTTCTATTTTCACATACGGTTGTTGATGGTGTTCTAGGGGTTTAGTTTAAATCTTCCCTTCTACTTACTTAGAAGCCTACAAAAAATGTCAAAATTTTATCAACGACAAAGCCCTAACCCTGATACCAACTTGTTTCACTACGACTTAATTCCTATCTTGGTCGAATTTCATCTAATGAACACAGGGGCACTTGGCAAGGTTTTTTGGTAAGAAATGAATTCATACCCCTGCAAATTGACCCAACCATTGATTTAATGCAGGGTGTTGAAGAGCCTTTCTCTCCCAAGGCTTCACCTAATTCATCTCATGATTTTTGAATTGAGATTCAAATTCAAAATGACCCTATCGTTTCACCCAATGCCCAAACAGAGGTTTTTCCTATGGCTAAATTGGCACCCAAAAGGCATGGATTTGTGCGTAAGAAACCCTTAGAAGTTTTACTTAGTCATTTGATAAATCAGTTGTTGAATGTTGATGATCAGTCACAATCTATGCCACCAGCAATTAGGGAGAAACATAAATAATAGGGACACTCTCGATGCTTACATGAGGTCTGTGAGGTAGAGTTTAAAAAAAAAAGAAATGGTCGCATCCTCTCGAGAATGATAAGGAATAGGCATAAACAAAGCAATGATCCCATTCAAATGATTATGATAGATGATAAAAATTTTGTTGAAAGTACAAACCCAGACTCTGTAGAGGTTAGTCATCCACAATATGACTTTGTTTCTAATTTTCCCCCATTCCTCCAAGACTGTGAGGGGTTCTCAGGAATCCAGGTCAATCTAAAGGTTGAGTTGATATAAGAAAAGTCCTGAAACTCAAAACACCAACAACCACTTCTGAATTTGGAACCTGTGTGTTGTGACGAATTCTTAGCGTGGGTCCATAGGTATTACACAAACGTTCCATACCTGAGAATGCACCTTAACCAGGCTATAATGCATAATAGGGATCTTGAAAGAGAAAATTAGGATTGGAGGTTTGAGATACAACAAAGTGTTCCTCGGGAAAACAAGAGATCCAGGAAATTTGGAGATATTGTTATTAACCAATCAACAAATGTCAATGATATTATGAGATCAGAGATGCATGAACCCTCATTTTCCAATTTTTAATTTGGGTAAATAAATCTATGTTTTTATTTTCTATTTGATTTGTTTGTTAAGCATCAGTTGTTGCATTGTTTTTACACTCACTACATAATCAAATATTATGTAGCTTGTCTTAAATTAGTTAATATAGTTTTTAATTGGATTTTAATTTTATTTTCAGGTCTCAAAAAATAACGGGAATATATCTTGTGCACTGCTTGGTTAATGAAGATCATGAAGTACTTATGTTTAGAAGTAGGATCTATTTCAATTCAAAATTAGTTTTAATATCAAAGGTGGTGAAAATTTTGGGAGATGGACTCATGAATATTTTGAAGGATATAGAATCGTGCTTTAACCAAGGCTTTTGTCATGCAAGTTAAAGAGTTCAGTTCCTATTATAATATATTGGTGTTATGATTTATATTCTTCAAAGTAATTGATTATGAATTGGTTAAAATTAGCTTTAGTCTGTTTCTATCAATCCATGGTTCATTATTATCATCTATGCATTAATTCTTTCAATCTTTTAATAGTCCTTGATTCCAAATCATATAGTTTCATGTGATTGTATTATCTTGATGCAAATCTTGAACTGTATTGAATTTGTTCATATACTTTGAGTTCAAACAGATCTATTTAGTCAATGGAAATTTATTTATTAGTGTAAATGATCATTTATATCCTCACCTGAGATTAACAATACAAATGTTGTATTTTCTGTATTATGAATGAGATATGAATTTTCAAAGTGAAGTGACTCTCTCTTGACACTTGAATAGTCTTAGAATTATACAACTATTTGCTATAGATTTCTCTTAACATGAAGATTGCAGGAGCAGTTTGGTACAGGAAGACACAACCACGATTTCTCTTTTAACATTGGTTAGTAATTTTAGGTTAGTAATTTTTCTTCTTTTATTATTTGATTTGTGAATGCAGATTCACATTTAAACCTAATACTTTGTTTATCTAAGTTAGAACATTATCGTCTACATTCACTCTGTTCTTTTTTTTCAAAGGTAAAAGTAGATTATTAATTATTCTTAGATCTCTTTACATTTTTCCTGATATTTGGTTCTCTTTTATAAACTTAGTTTCCAAGGTTTTTCACAAATCTTGCAATCTGTAATTTTGTACACTTTGTATATATAGAACATAAATGTACATAGTAGATAGTTAGGTTAGTTATTTGATTTTACAGTTTATATTATATTCCTTTACTGGCCAATGGATCCGTAAAACCCGTGAGGGTGAGTCATCCCAAATGGATTAAGTTACTTAGACAACCTCAGACTAGGATTTCCCTCACAGTTGACGGTATGTTCACATATGCCCATCAACAAATGGCGCTAGAAGGAGGGCCAACTGAATATTAATGGAACGAGGGGTCGAAGAACACCTCCTAACAATTTCTCTCTAGTTATAACTCGTAGTCGCTCAGAGTCCACTGTTGTACCTGATACAACTACTACATCTGAAGCCCAACCTATTATTCCTGTTGAACCTACAACACTGCTTCCTCATGGAATTGAGGTAAAAGAGATTATCCAAAATTATTTTCTATCAATAATAAGAACCCAAGACAGGGCCACCTCAACCATCACCATACTGGTCTGACAGGGCCACCTCAACCATCCAGCAACATACTGGTCTGACAGGGCCACCTCAACCATCATCGGTTCCCCTTACCATCCCCTCTCATCCATCATGATCCATACTAGCCACCTCCTTTCAATAGTTATGCCATAATTTTCCATTTGTATTTAATAACAAAAAATATACATATATATACAATACCTTTAATAACAAGTTTAGTTATCTTTCCAAACTTCTCATGACCGGTGTATTCATAGTATTTTTCCAAATATAATATATTTACAAGATGGGGAACAAGGGTATTAAAGAGGCCTAGAATCATCTTCCCTAGACTTTTTTAAATTTTATTTTCATTTATTTTTATTTTTTTAGATTATTTTAAATTATATATATTTTTTGTTTTTAATTATTTTTAAATTGTGTATTTTGTGTCTGTGTGTTTTTTCTAGTTTTGGTCTTTTATCCTTTTTTTATATATAGTTGTTTTCATTTTTGGTGATTTTGTTTGTAACAATATCGATTTTTAGGCCATGGTTCAAAAAATGTTATAATCTTAAGCCTAAAAGAAATGATGCTACTAGTAGCACCTCTTTTCAACTTGGAGGATGTTTTTAATTGTAACTGAACCAATTTTAAAGTCCATATTTTCAAACAAGTTGTAATTTTAACCCCCCCAAAGAAAGGGCACTACTAGTAGCACTAGTTTTTGATTGAGGGGTTGATTTTAATATTTTGGTTGCAAGGGTATCGATTGTTAAGGAAATGGTTTCAAATAAGCTATAATTTTAATCTTGAAAAAAATGGTGAGCTACGAGTAGCATCACTCTTCGATTTAGTTTTTTTTCTTTTTTTGGCTTAGAATGGCACCATTTGTTGAAGTCATGATTTCAAGCAAGTTGTGATTTTAACCCGACAAAGAAAAGGGAACCATTGGTAGCATTACTTTTAGATTCAATGGTTGCTTTTAAGGTTTTTGTTAACAAAATTATCAGTTTTAAAGTTTTTGTTGCCAAACGTTGTAATTTTAACCTTGATTTAAAAAAATAGTAACTTTGAAAGAACCACTCTTGAAATGGGGTAAAAACAAACACTAAATGCAAATTCTAAAAAAAAATATTTCATGATCAAATCGATAACAATATTTTATTATAATTAAAAAAAATCACTTCCAATAAAAAATTATAAAAGATATAGCATATAGTATATTATTTTCTCAATATCAATATACAATATAAATCTATATAAAAAAGATATAGCATATTATATATTATTTTATAGCATATAGTATATTATTTAATCAATATCAATATACAATATAAATCTATATCTATGTAATTTGTAAATGGTCCAATCATTAATATCGAAGTGCATTATTTTCACATTATTTTGCATCGTTTTCAACATCCATATATACTATTAAAATCAATCCAACTTACAAATGGTTTAATCATTAACATTAATATGCATTGTTTTCACAATCGATTAACATAGATACATTCTTTCTATAATAATCCATTTTTTAAATGTAATGTTAACTATCTACCTCAACTATTAAAATAGATATCTACTATATATTGATGACACTTACAGATAAGATGCGGTGCATCGATTTTAACTTGGATTCGATGCATTACTTTCAACAAGACACACCTAAGGTTTATAAGATGAGTTACCGAATGACATCGACCCATCTTATATGAATTGACAACATATGTAAAAGGTAGCACATTTATTAAGTGTCACAAATTTTGTTTTGAATTCATTCCTCGAAATGTCAAAACAATGAGATTGACACCTCTTAATGTTTTATTAATTTTATTTGTAAAATAAATCCATATAAATTTATTTATTTATTTTTGTAAATAAACAACTATATTAAAATAGATAGAAATTACATATAAACATATAGGAGATTCAGTCCTACACAAATTATGATAGTTTTTGGGATTTTATAGTCCAAAAAAATAAAATAAGAAAAAACAAGGCCTTAATCAGTTAGAACTTAACATGTTTAACCAGATTTTGAATGTCTATACTTATAGCCAATTCTAAAAGCTTATATAGCATAACGATAGAAAAAAATAACAAAGAACAAGATGTCATTTCTTATGCAGAACTTGAGGGATGGTGAGTTCCAGGGTCTCTCGTCCAACAACATCCCTGGAAGACTCATCCCTAGCATAGGCTCTGGAAGGACGGACAAAGTTACCCCCTTGTCGATTGCCAATCTAGGTGACTACCTCAGAGACATAAGCATTCTGAAATTCCAAAGTTTCTTTCCTACTTTCCAGCTGACAAAAATCTTACTTCTTGGAGAGCATTCCCATGGCAACGATTGTTTTGGTGTGACAATACAACTCAAGAGTTCTGTAAAATTTCGAATTTTAGGTCAGGGTGCAACCCAAATCTAGAATGAAGGTTCCAGCCAGGGCCTCTACCTCCTCATCATCATGGAATTCTCTAAGTTGATTAACTTCCTCCTCAAGTTCAGTCATTTTGGCTTTATTAGCCTCTCGGCATAGTTTTCATAAAACTCGACTGTGTCAATGGTAGCCTTCATTGCACGGGATGGCTGAGTAGAGTGAGGGTGAGAGGGCCTTCTGCCTCTCGGGGCCATAGCGAAGCAGGATGTAAGGGGAGATAGATTGTCCAGAAAGATGATAGAAAGAAACTGACAACTAGGAGAGAAAATCACATATCCAAGAAAGAATAGGCCCGAGTCATCGCCTTCACTAAGCCAAGTCCCCATATTTATAAGAAAAATGGAACTCTGATCAGCCTCCATTAGTTTGGAATTGATTGTGGATTGTGTGAGCTCCTCCATCATAATGCTACAAGGGTTATTCCATGGCAGGAGGACCATCAATGTTATCATCTATGGACCTAGAGACCACATAACCTTCATAACAATCATGCAAGAGAAAGGTAGGAATGGAATTGTCCTCGAACTCCATCTGCTCATGATAATCTTCCAAACCACTTGTATACAAAGCGACCTTGACATGACCGAGGATTTTGTCATGAACGCCATCGGGAGGGACAAGTGTGCGGCAAGGTTTGGGATCAACAACCATTTGTTTGTAAGGGTAGAGTACCTCCTCGATCGTAACCCCGTGTCATTATTCCATCTAATAAACCCATTCGGGGAAATATAAATTTATCTTAATACAGAGTTATCAAATAATTAAATGTACAATATTTCAAAATATGTTCAATATATTTAAATTAACATTAAAATTATTTTAAATTTAATAAATTAAAAAAAAAAACACACAAATTAAATGGTTTGAACAGTAAAGTAAATTTAAAAATTTAAAAACACAAATTGTTATATACATCTTTTTCTTTATAAATATAATCGACAAAATAGGAGATTGATGGACGAATAATATTAACACATTTATAGGCAAATCGTCCAAGTAGGAAATGATACTTCCAAAGGTTATTAAAAGGATTTTATCCATTGAATTAATTATCTAATGACTAAAAATCATTCATAATACCATTTACACATCTAGGTAGCTGCATTTTGTCCAAGAATGTGAACAATAAAGTAAAGATGAATGTTTGATATGAATATGAAAGATAGTTTTATATATATTTGGAAAGACTCTAAAAAGTATGATAATCGGATATACCCAATGATTAGCTAACAATGATGCGTCAAATGCATCTATCCACTAGCCACCTACCCTCCCACATACAATGATGCGTCAAACACATGTTGTAGCTATCCACTAGCCACCTATCCTCCCACATACAACTTCAATGCTATAGCTAGCCACCAGCGTCCCACATACAGCTTCGAGGTTGCAGGTGCGTTTCACAAACCTTATCGTCACAAATATTTGAATATGAATATAACTTTAAATTTGTAACGATAATAAAGCTACGTTACACTTGAAGATCTATCTCCCCACCTGAATTGTAAAGCATCTTACCTCGATTTTGTGGAGGAATCATATTTGAATATGAATATAACTATAAATATAAAGATGATAAAGCTAAGTTGCATTTAAGAGATCGATCTCGCACCCCTAAACTGTAATTTCTAAACTCAATGATTTAATGTTGGATTGATTGAAAATTAGAAACAGAGATGTTGGGAGAACATGAGAGATTGATTGAAAATTGTGTGCCGTTGCGCTAAGAAACAGAAATGACATTACTGATGTGGATCACGTGCCTAATTTAGTTGAAATAGAATAGCCTTCGAAGATCATATTACTATGGTCTAGGTATTAAATTTGACAAGTATTTACTCCTTTATGTCTTACATTATATACAATAGAGCTTCATATTCCATGAGGTCCTGTCTGTATGGACTTTTGATTAACATGTTGAATATGGAATCTCTGAATGTTGTGGACTTTTGATTAGAATGATGCCTTATCGGCTCGGCTTACTCGCAAGTTGCAGGTGGACATGGATGATTACGTTTATTTCTCCTTGCTTTACAGCTAGAGAGATACACTCTCTACTCTCTTACTTTTGTAGGATGGATGAGGATGAATCTATTACAAAATTAGACGGTCCATAGCTTCCCCGATTCAGAGACGTTGCTACAATGGAAATGCAACTAATTTTGTCTCTGTCGTATGTTTAAGTACGTATGAAACACGTTCTCATTTGAACAACTACTTGCGGGACCCCTGCTGTGATGGTAGCCACTAGCAACTGGCATTTAAATTTGGCTATTTTTACAAGTGGCAGTCAAGTGGGAAGAACATTAAACACGTTGAACAAGCTGCTTCTGAGGAATATTGATTGAAATGCCGACATTCTACATGCTGTGACATCATTTTTTGTATCTTTCTATTGTACAAATTGGTTCATTTATATAGTTATATAGTTATAGCTGTTTATAATAATATGTCAAATTTAGATATTTACTTCAAACCCGCTTCATAATTATTTCCATAATATTTTTATCAATTTTTGACTACATCATCATCTCTATTTTCTCTTCCTTTCTCATTTTTAAATAAACTTTTACATCATTACAATTTCATCATATTATTTATAATTTTTTCCTGGGTTATGCTTGTATATTACAATCATGTATAACTATCAACCATCATTAGGATATGGCACTTTAATCAAGTACAACTAAAAAATACCGCCTCTGATGATCACTCCGCTCAATGATAGCCATATAAGTAGAAAATTTTAATTATAAATGAGATGAAAAGGTTGTTCCTATAACATCTTAATACTTCTTCTCTTCCATTCCGGTTAATTGGTTGTAAGAAGATGACACAGGGGAGAAGGAACCGAGGGAAGAGGATTTTGGTACGTTCTTAGACCTTAATTAATTATATATTTTAATTAAATATGGTATTTTACGATATCGTTAAGTCATGTAGTTAAATTTTTTGGTAATCCTATGAGAAAAATAAAGTATTGAGCTTACAGTTTACCGATGAGCTTTAAAGAATAATTTAAATTGAGGTGAAGAATCAAATAGGTTTCATTCTAAAGGAAGTGAGAAAACATGGAATTTTTCTTATTATTTAACTCGCTGGAGGAAACGAGTAAACATGGAATGAAGAGAGGAACAGGAAGCAATGAAGGGAACATGGAATGGACGCAGAAAAAGGAGACACGATTTTCTATGTTATATATTAATAATAATTAATGGATTCATTTTATATTTATAATGTTTAAATTGAGGTGAAGAATCTAACAGGTTTGATTTTAAAGGAAATTATTTAACTCTGTGGGGAAATGAGGAAACATGGAATGAAGAGAGAAACAGAAAAAAAATGATGGAAACATGGAGGGGAAGGAGACACGATTCTAATATGTCATATATCAATAATTAATTGATCATTTTATATTTATAATTTAAATCTAATATTTTTTTAATATAGATAAGTTATGTAATTTTCGTCAAACGCAGTTTGAAATATTTTCATAACCTTGTGGCAAAACAGACTCAGCAATCACGGGATAAAAGTAAATAAGACTATGCTCACTACTAGCAGAGAACAATAATAATAATAGTGATATATGATTTATCTAAATACTTTAGGTGTCTAAAAACAGTAAATTCTAGATATGTAAAAAATAATATTTTGAATATATTAAAAATAATGTTGACATCACTAAACAAATTTGTTGTGTAAAAATAATATCGGAGCACGTTTGAGCTGTTAAAAAATAAAATCGGAGCGTGTTTGAGCTGTAAAATACGTTTGCTATAAAGAGGCTAAAAAAAGGGTCATTTTATGGTATGATGGCTGAAAAAAATTCATTTTATGGTTTGATGATTGACTACAAAATAAGATCTTTTGGATGTGGTTTGACAGGCAGGGGCCATGATATTCCATGTAACCACACAACCCAACATCCAAAATTAATATAGACATGTTTGATATATTAGGTGGAACCGTCACAACCTAGCATTTAATGTTGCAATAGATGATATAGTTTTAGGTTAGAGATTCTATTAAATGATGATTTTTTCAGAGTATATTTGTCTAGAGAAAAATTGTTGTATTCTTACATTTGAGTGATTATTTGAGTGTTTCCGAAATTTTTCAGCATGCTGAATCTATGCTGAATCTATTTCTGTATTCAAAAATAAATTTCGAACAACAAAAATTAGTGATTAGTATAAATTTATATCGCCAGATTCCTACCCAGTTAACCAACACCCATAATATATATATCATGTACATATCAAAAAAAATAATTCAACTATATATACCAACAACCAAAACATTGAATACTACTGAACAAACTAGTTATTAGTCGCCATATTAGATGCATTGGCACACATATGCAACATCAAAATATGAAAACAATGAAAAATATCTTAACTATCAACACACGCCATATACGTTAATATTTCTGTTCGAGAATATACATATCTTGCTACCTCCCATCTCACTGTAAAGCACTTAGCATCGGACAGATTGATTCTCACTGTAAARCGCCTAGCATCGGAGAGATTGATTGAAAACTGTATGTGCGGTTGCGCTAAGAAACAGAGAGGCGGCGTTGACAGTTAGTGGCAGACACGATATGACAGCAGTGCTTGAGGATTACCTGCCTATTATAGCTTAAATTAAAAGTCATAAAGAGAAATCATTACGTAGATTGCATCGTCTTTAAAGATCTTATTATTAATATGTTATGTATGATATTGTCACTATTCATCATTTTGGCTGGAGCCTGGAGGCACTTGCCCACGGCCTCCATACTGCCAAAATGAATGCCAGATATACAATAATGATTCAAGAACAATAATATCTGTCTCCTCTCAAATTCCATTAGTTGTTGGCTAATCACCAACTCAAGTCGAAGTCAAAATGCTAAAAGATATACACAAATCCACGCTCGTGAAGTAAAAGGCAAACGAATAGGGACCCATGAAGGAGGCTTATCTTTGATCGCGCGACTGTTTGCAAGAAGAAGGTAGATCTGATTCGTTCATGTTTTAGTGAGCCCTAATACACGATTGAGTACGGAATCTATCTATGTTTTAAGTGAGATGGATAATGATATAATGATTTTCTCCAAAGGTGGAGACTCTAGAATATTCCCTTTCCAAATGATTTTCTCCAAAGGTGGAGAGTATTCCCTTCCCAAAAGCTTGCATGTACACTAAATTAGAATGAAGACGGCCACATGTATTTTATAAAGCTTGAGAAATAATAAAAAATAAGGGAAATAGTACAAATGGAAATAACAGAAATTGATAGACGATTTAAGACATAAAGCTAAACTCTAACTTATCCTAAATACTCTAAATAAAAACAAGTGTTGTTACTTAGTTGGAATGGAAATAAATGCATAGGTATGGAGAGACCGTAGGAGAATGAGAAACCCTAAGTATCAGAGACACATGCAAATTGCCGCGGACACGTGACAAGCAACAGGCATGACATGTGGTATCCATGTAGAAAAGGACACGTGACACTCTGCGACACGTCAGCTATAAGACGTCAACATGACTCCGGGAGAATGTCACTCCGTGAGTTTTCCTTCCAAAACAAACACAGTTCCCCCGAAGTGTGGAGCCCCGAAGAGCAAGAGTTCTGAATTCCCAAATTAGTTAATGATATTATTATATATCGGGTCAACAAGTAATTAGTGAGAAAGTCACTTTGTAAGAAATTTGTTCCATCGCTAAATATGGCCAGAAGAGTTCTAAAATTGACAGGTCGGTAAAACTTTAGTAGGGATGCTAAAGTGTCAGGGTCGCCCAGATGGCAGAGTGGAAACTGATCGACGGTTCACATTCATTTCGGAAAGAGAAGACACCCGAGCGTTAATCTCCTAGAGCAATGTTGGCATTGAAACCATTTAGTTTTTGAAAGTATTCTCATTCTAATTATATTGTGTTTTGCATAATCCATCTTGTTTTTATTTTCTTAATAAGATTCTGTAATTTTTCCTATTACCAATAGTGCAGCAGATAGCTACTAAAAAGCACAGATATCCCCATCATGTATAACTTAATATATTGTTGGAGTCTGACTTGCCATGTTGGAAATTTCCGTTCCTACCTTGTAGTTTTATCTCTTTAATGTATTTATGAAATTCATTTATAATGATCTATGTATACTTCCAACTAACTTTCATCCCAATATTTAGAGTTAAGCTCAATTTTCATAGTCAATTCTTTAATTTTTCCCATGGACAAAGGAAGAAACATCCATTTCATTCTATTAAATAGATCATCTAGCTTGCCTATCTCTATATGTGCTAGGATAAATAAAGTTATATGTGGTGGCAAAGAAACAAATATAATTTTTCTTGAAAATGTGTTCAGTGTTGAATATTCTTTGATATTCTTGTGTGACCTCTGTGTTTGCTAGTTTTTTCTATATATGAACACACACCTAACATGATTGTTTATTTTCACGAGTTTTTAGCTCATTGAAATTAATTTAAACTCTGTGAAAAGAAGGTGTCGAGACATAGGAAGATGCCCTTTTCCTGAAACTTTCGTCCATGAGCATCAAGCCCACTTTGTAACGTGCCTATCCAATTGAAATATTTGTAAGAACAGAAATATTTGTAAGATGCCTATGACAGTTTAGTATAGTACCAAGTGATATATTTGTAACATGTCTATCCAGTTGATTGTTTCTTTGGCAATGAATTTTTTTTTGAAGGTTTATATTTATGCAGATATTCTTGCATATGTATTTACAAGTTTGTTGACCCTTGAATCTGTTAGGACCGAAACGACAACCTAACGAGGATGTCAATCCTACTTCATTTTTATAGATGTGGTACTCCTCTTTAAGTTTTTCCTGGGGCGTGTATAATTCAAATGTGGGACTTAGAGAAAGTTTGTCGTATTGACTTAAAGAAATACAAAACGATAGAAAATGTTTTTTTTTTTTTTTGAAATAAAGGTTCCTAGAAAACAGGACGAGGAATCACACACATTAAACATTCAAATTAAATAAAAACAATTTCCTGACATCCAACATAGTTCAAGATAAAAAATTTCGAGCACATAAAATTAAAATAAGATGACCGACATGCATAAAGAGAACTATTTTTTCATTTCGAAAACAGGGTTACAAGGCACCGTTGAGATTGTTCTTGAAGTAGTTTTCTTTGAAATTTATCAAAAAATAATAATGTCTGTTACATATTCCTTGAAATTTAAATGCATTTTTCATATAGACTAGGATTGGGGCTCCCGCAGACCATAAAAGAAATAAGTACAAGAAATAAGATTGTAAAAAGAAGAAGTGGGCGACGGTAGAGAGAAAGACCTGAAAAGAGGAAATTGGAAGTTATCAGTCTTTGGTTAGACATTTCTATTTAAAGAGGTGGATTAACTAGATTGATAAAGAAAGCAGGATGTGATCAGTATAGACTTATTATGATGGTATCTCTCTCCCCCTTTCTTATTTTCTTGTTGATGCCTTTTTATTGCTCTCATCGACGGTTACTGGAATCGTGACAACCGCTTGTTGCCTTTCGTCGGTGAGCTTGTCGATTTACCTTTGGAGCCATTCTTCAATGTAGCTTCTCATGGGGGCCACGTTGATCTCATGCCATATTTTTATGTTGAAAAACTCGTTTTCTAATTCCCTTAGATCGATAGAAAGATTACGCAGAGCTTATTCAATTTCTTCATTTTGTACCGAATAGTCCACTAGCGAGTTGTCCACGTCATCCTCAACATATTCAAGGATGTCGTAATAGTTTTCTAAAGACAACCCCTTAAAAATATCAACTTGTTCATCGAAGGCTTGCTTGGTTAAGGACAAGGAGTTGACGATTAAATTGGAGTCTTGGACCTCATTGGTACTTCTGTCTAAGTCTATTTCGGTTAGCTTTCTGAATAATTCTTCTTTCTTTGATACAACCTGTTCACATGATAGGACAATGAGATGTAGGCTCTTAACTTTCTCTTTCCAGCATGCATTTAATTGTTTGATCCAGTTTGGGGAGGGGAGATATTCTTCTCTTCTTTTCATTTCTGTCATGTTGGTGACATTGATGCCAAAAGGGATGATCGTGTCTATATAGAAACCTTCTTCATTTGTTAAATCTGCCTTCAAATATTTGTGGAATTCATATGCCCTTGTTCCAAAGGAAGTTATACTTTTAGATGTTTCCCAGGCCTCAGTAATTATCTCTATTCTTTTCTTGATATTCTTCTCCACATAGCCTCTACATGATGTGAGGAGGCTCAAGGATCATTTTAACTTGGTTGCAGGGGTGGCAAGCACAGTTATTGCTAAAAGACTGGCAAGAATTGGGATAGGAATCAAATCTTCCTCCAATTCCTTGATTCGGTCCTTCAGTCTGAAAGTATCCACCTGAATTCCTCCAATGGAATCATCAAGAGAATCTCTGGTTGCTCGGTGAATTCAGGAGATTTGAGACAGCTGCATGTTCCTAAGGTTAATCTATGAACAATATTTCCCTTTCGTATTTCTTACATCTCTCTTTTCAATAATTAAATTTTTAGTTTCGCTGTAAAAAACAACGCTCTAGAATACAAAGGATTCATCCTCGTCAAAAATCTCGGTCTCAATTATTTCCATTAGGGGATTATGATGGATCGCATCCTCGGGCTGATCAACGTTGCATAATATGTTATCCAGATCAGTCCCAAGTTCCATGTCTTCACTTTCAGTTCCGAGCTCTTCCGCTTCTTCTAGAACGTTTTTTCTCTTCTTCCTCACGGTCAACTTGTGAGAACTATTAATTTTACCCCGAGGAGGGTTCTTATCTCCTCCGACGTTTAAAGAATTGTGGGTTGATTTCTTACTGGGGTGGGTCGTTGGAGCGTTGCTTTGGGATGTCATACTCTTGAGAGTGGCATCTGGGGATTGGACACTCTTCTCACTGAGGCCTTTTCCCTGTTGTTTGTACAATTCATTGGACCTGCTTTGCAATGTCTCTAGGTCGTCAGCGCCAGGAGAAGGAGCGTTCTTGTCATTGTCTCTGTCTTCGTTCAAGAGTCAATGGATAAAAGAATTGTTGAAGCCAACTGCTAGTAAATGTTCTAAAAACATCCCATTAGGGTCGAAACCTCTTAGCCTTTCATCATATCTTAGGTTCAAGTTGTTTAAATGGCCTGCAAATTCATCAATCTTATTGATGTTCCTGAACACGAAGTCCCTGACATTCCAAGGTAAAGGAATGAACTGCTTTTTTATCTTCTCATGGAAAAAATGCAACCAGTAGTTGTATTGCCTTGCTATTTCTGTAACAAACACTCTGTTTGTAATGTGACATGGAAGGAAAGAAGGATTTTCCTTGGAGCCAAAAATCATTATTACACTGTAATTATCCATTTGTTCAAGTGTCCCCTTCCAGACCAAAAACTTGGTTTCCTGGTCAGACATTCGATGAGTACCCTTTCCTAACAATAAATATTTTAAAACTGAGACAAAGTCATTAAAAAACTCATAAAAATAATGGGAGGCCTTCTGCCTCCACAAGGCCTGGTACTAGAAGGTTACTGGGTCGAATTCATAGTTTACCTTCTTGGACACAAATAGTTTTGGAAATGGACAACAATGCGCTTTCGCAAAAACCAAGTAGGATGACATATAAAATTTATTCTCCTATTTGAATCGTGACAATTGGGAACAAATTTCAATTGAAATCAACTCCCCCCAAGAAAAAATGGTTTGTTACTTGACCGTGAAATACAAAATATAAAGAATCATGTAAGAAATGCTTGATGTGGATTCCTGTCCTGTTATTCTTGTAAACATCGAGGAAATTTCTCGGAATGGATTTCTAAATGAGTTAACCTGCAACCTTGTGATATCTTCAGGAA
>SNQJ01S0045447.1:0-42402 GCA_010110895.2 Picea sitchensis
CAAATTTCTTCACACAATTCTTTCACCAATTCTTCATTCAATCTTGCTTAACCTTTTCCATGAGAAACCTTTCAATATATAGGAGAAGGAGAGATGGTTAGATGGATGAGGATGATCCCACTAAATATGATAAGTCAGTAGGATGCCAACCATGTGAATGCCAACTCATTTTCTAGAAGAATCCCTTCTAGAACCTTCATGACCTCTTGTCTTTTCCAAGCTTTGGAACAGGTTCACACCCTTCCTATAGAGAAGACTGCAAACAATTCACACCCTAAGTTTGGGTTGCCTGCAAGAATGAAGGATTTTCGCACCCTATAACATAGGTAGCCTATGAAATCATCTTAAAAATATGCTTTTTGGAAGAAGACAACAGTCACTTTTCTCGGGCAAAAAGTCCTTGTGGGAGCCTGAATACATCACTTGTAGAGACATCACCAGAGTGACCAAAATAATGTGTAACAAGGATGTGTGACCGAAGTAGGGGGAAGTATATCAACAATGATGGAAATCTTGGAAGGATCTACCAACAATCCCTGCTTACACACAATATGCCCTAGTAGCACTCCAAAGGGTGAAAATAAAATACATTTTTTTTTAAAATTCAGGGCAATCTGACATTGCCTACATTGATCTAACATCAATCTTAAACATTCAATATGGTCTTTCAGTAAGCTAAAGACAATCTAATCATCAAAATAAGATTCTAGGAACTTTTGTAAGAATTCCTTAAATGCTTCGACCACCACCATGGAAAAGATGGTCGGTGAATTCTTCAAGCCAAAAGTCATCACAGTGTATTGAAATGAACCCCATTCTATTGCAAATGTGGCTTATGTCGATCTTCCTTAGCAATTCTTATCTGATGATAACCTAACAATCCATCTATGAATGAGTAGATCTCCTGTTCTCCTACATTATCTAGAACTTCATCAGTAAAGGGTGTAGGGAAGGGGTCATGTAGCCATGCATCATTCATTTTCCTCAAATCTACACAAATTCTGATTTCTCCTATCTTATTATATTGGACCACCATAGGGCTAATCCATTCAGATTCTTCAATAGGCTCTATGATTCCTGCTTCCAACATTTTGTCCAATTCAATCCTAAATTTCTTCTTATATTTTGGATTCAGTCTATAAGGTCTCTGCTTGATAGGTCTTGCATCTGGTCTTAAGGGGATCTTCATTTCTCCCATGGGCCCTTTAATGCCCTTCATGTCTATGAACTTGGTTGGAGACAAGTCTTGATATTCATGTAATAGCTCTGTGATCTTGCTGATAGTAGCATCATCCCAATAGTCTCCCACATTTGCTAGTTTAGGTGTTAGCTCTGTTCCAATATTAACTTTCTTGATTTTAATGGGCTGTCCAACAAAGGGTAATTCAATCCCAGGACCTTCTATGTCTCTGTGACCTTTAGTTTTTGAAATGTTTACATCTCTAGGGTCATCATACTCATCAAAATTAATATTGTAGCAATCCTGTAACTGCTGAAGAGGCACAGTCCATTCATCTCCTTCTTGGGTAAAAGGGAGGTTAGGTGCCTCCTCAAATACCTTCTTTCTCATAGTTTGTAAAGACTGGTCTATTGTAGGGTACTGAATTTCAAATAAAAAGGTAGCTATAAAGTTCTGAGTCATTCCATACTAGTCTGTAGTGATGAGGCGCAGTTCTGCATGCAGATACCATTTGATAGGCTTAGTATCCAAGGTGTTAATGAACTTGTGCACCCACTATTTTTTAGGAATGTTTCCCCAGGCCTCCTCACAACTTCACATGTGGTCCTTAGGACAACTCTAGCCTATGTAAGGAACTTCACATCCTTCATCTTGTTTTGAAAAGTGCACTGTCAATAAGGTGCGATACTGTGTCCACTCCGCAATGTTCCTCTTATGTGCTCCCCACCATCTAGCTGGTGTGGCTTTCAACGCCTCATCCAGTGCCAACATCCTCTGTTGTACTGGTACAATTTTCTCAAATTCAGCTAGAAATGTCTCTAAGTGATTCAAACCATCAAACGTTGGAATATTACTTACTTCTATGCCGATCCAATGAACTGCTCTGGTCAATCTGGCACATCGTCATGTGGAGACATCATACATCCTATTCTGCCAATTTTCTAATGCCTCTTCTGAATCTGATGAACATGCACTTTCACTCTCCCAGCTAAGGTTTCCTTCTGCTGTAGGATTAATGTAGTCCCGTTGTCTTGTTGTCATCTTGTAAATGTTTTGTAGCTCATATGCGTAGTCTTCTTCCCTGATAGGTTCTCTGTATCTGTGACCTTCGTTTGGGTCCAGAGGTGCGATGAATTTAAGGCCATTACCCTCAAAGGTCATTCTTCTCTTATTTAGGTCATCAACAGTCGAATAGTTGAAAGCCCAATCAATTCCTAACAATGGATCAGGATAAGGAAATCTATCATCAATAATTTCAATCACCTCGAAATATGAAAATGTCCTTATCCTATCAATATCTACAGGAACATGTTCTAGTCTTCCAAAGTGGCTCGCCGCCTACTGATTGGCCATCCTGAGCTTGATAGGAGAGTAAATCAGTTTAGGTTTTCCCATCAGTGCCCAAGTCTGCTTCATCATCACATTGACTTCTGATCCCAAGTCAAGGACCACATAGTCCACATCATAGTCTCCAATCTGAGCACTAAGGTTTAATTCCTTGTTTGTCCTTCTCTTTCTAGATACCTGATGTACTGATTTATTCAACAGAGGATCTACCCTTCCTATCGCATACTGTCTTATCAAGTATTAGAGCTCTTGTACAATTATTTCATCCTTAATCAAATTAATGCAAGTACATAAGAATTCCATAAGCTTGCTTACCTCTTTTCCTTTCCTAGCAGACTGATCAAATGCCAGTGGCATTCCACATTCCCTTACTTCCGGTTGTGCCTTAGATGAAGAAGATTTTCCTTCTACAAATTCTTTCCTTGCTTCCTCAAAAGTATGCCTCTCTCTCTTTGGATCAAACAATTGTTCCTTCTCTACAACTTTTCTAATCCCTGATCCTTCTGTAGTCTTTCCTGGAGTCACTCTGTCTTCTCTTGTAACAACACCTCCTCTAGTAATAACAATGAATCTAGGGTCTTCACCGCAAGGTTCTACTGATATTAACTGTACTTGTTGGTTTCCTCCTCATCTCTCCTGAAGTTTGGCCAACAATACTAGACAATATTCAATGACATGAGTAAACGAGTTACAATAGTTGCAAGTGGTACAAGGGTTCTGACAAGCCCTTGCCAAGTGTCCTGGCTATGCACATTTATAATAGATGATCTATCTTCTACCTTGACTCATGCCTCCTCCTCTTCCTCTTATTATGAATCCACCATGAGGGTTGAAGTTTCCTCTTCTTGGGGAGTTGAACTGTGCATTATTTCCTTCTTGTTGTGTTTCTCCTTGAATTCTATATGTGTCCCTTGATCTTTCATGCATGAGATCATAAGCCCTACAATCCTTCTCATCATGTCACACAGACTTGTAGAATGTGCAGTAAGGATTGGTAGGTGTCTGGACATATTTTTTCCTATAATAAAATTCACCAGGGCGATGTCTCATTCTACATACCTCACACTAGGGTACAATAGTCTGCTTCAAAGGACTAGGTGGTCCAGAGGCCAAGTATTCATGAAATAGGGGACAATGCTCTTTGTGATGGCCCTCTGATTTACATCTGATACACCAGATATCTTCTCTTTTCTCTTTTCCTTTGTCTTTCTTCATATCTTCGACCTATAAGGATAAACTGGTTAACTGATTTAATATCTAACTCATACCTAGGATGGCTTCTCCTATAAGGGCTGCTTCTAGTTTCATAGTGATATTCAATGCTTCAGCCTGCGAAGTGACCTTCTGTTGCATTAGAGGGACTCTGATATGTGGCAAGAGAGAAACAATGAAACATTCTTTATTCTGTTTGTCTGGAATCTGAAAACTCAACCAACTTGTCAAAGTCTTAAACCTCTGATCAAACTCCCAAACAGGTTCAATGACCTTCTGCTTGATCTCTTTCAGCTATGTAATTCATTGTGACACCGACTTAGGTTTCTTGAATTCTGAACTCAAATGCAGTCTTGATAACATTCATCGGTTTAGGCTATCCAGGTCCCAAAACAAACTTCATATACTAGTTCAGAGTGTGATCCCTCAAGGTGGTACTAAACTGGGTTCTCTTAACAACTTCGTCGGTGAATTGCTTGATACTCCATATAGCTTCACATAAGAACTAGTGTTGATCAGGATCTTTAGATCCATCTCCTCTAAATATCGATAACCTCATTTCATCTGCCATAGATATTCCTTGGATTTTCTACTGAGTGTGTACTAAACTTCTTGTAACAGTACTCTGACTTCTCTAACTACTCTGATTACTCTAGTTTCTCTGGTTACTTAATGCTTCTAGAACAACATGAGGAGTAATAGTACTTACTTTGACAGTAGGCTCAGTTCCTGAAATTTCTGGTTCTCCTCGACGAAGTTCATTCTGTACTTCCTTTGTTATTGCGGATTTTGAATGCTCTTCATTTGTTATATTTTCTTCTTCTCCACTATAGAATCCTTCATCTCCATAGTTTTTCTTAAATAGGTTTGCAAGAGGAACCTCTTTGAATGGTCTCCCACTGCACATGTTTCCAACCTCTGTGTCACTTTTTCTATCTAAATTCTTGAACATTATATTCACTGTATCTTTAGGATATTCTTCTCATGCAATAGCATCTTAATCCTTAGCTTTAAGAAGTGTAGGAGCTTTCCTCTAGGTCCCTTAAATAAGTACCTCTCTTCTTGGCTATACGTTTCAACTCTGTCAATGGAAAAATCAATAATGTACCCTCCAATAGTTCTATCAAACTAGAGATCCACGAACCTAGACACAACGTTATCAACTCTCTTGACCTTCTTGATCAACGTTGTTATCCAAACCACATGTGATCTAGATCTGATATCAAATTGGGTATCTGCTAATCTGGATAACCACTCGTATAAATCTGTATGAATTCCTCCAAAGAAAATCTAGTGTATGTTGGTGAAGATGTATCTTCCCAACCAGTCTTTTGTACTAACGCTAGGATTCTTGTTTTGGGCTTCAATGAAGTCCTTCTCTTGTTCTTGTATCCACTTATAAATTTGTGTCTTTTATGGGAACCACCTTGGCATTCCCTCAAAAATATCCTGATCCTAGCAACATAACCATTTGTTGGCACAGGGGTAGACCCAGGGTTCAACTCTAGTAGCGCACCAACAAGCCCTAATTACTGGCCCTTTCGACAACACCTATGAAGCAGATGCAGTCTCACCCGAAGTAGCAATAGGGGGTTGCAGGACATAGGTGTCTAGAACTAGAGGAAATGCAAAGTGGATCCAAGAAAACAACACAAAAAAATCTAGTTATTCTTTATCTCACTTAAGCCTACTTCGCAAGTTATATCTCAGATCTAACACAACAATGCAATAACAATATAACATATGGAAAATAACACAGCATCAATCAAACATAAAAAATATATATATGTGGTTCACCCTCTCCCTAGGGATATGCCCACAAAACTCCGTTTCTTGATATATTATATGAAAACATACAGTTCTATCTGCGCACTTAGCTTGCATATCTCTCTCTCTTTCTCTCATCCCTCCCCATGCACCCAGCTGTAAGTTTGATCTTCTCACCTAGATGAAGATATTACAATATAGTCTCAACACTGTTCTCTACAATCGATTCTCAGCAATGAACAACAACAACCATAGTATCAACAAACCAAACTCGAACGAACCCTCTTAGGTCTTCTAGACCTTTATTTATACATTGAATAACAAATTCTAGTTGTCAAAACCCTAGATCCAAAACCCTAGGTCAACATGACCTGTTCTTTAAGGGCTTCACCAGCCTGTCTTTCCTTCTTTTCCATGAGGTGATCCAAAGCACTCGTTGATGTCTTCTTTTTCTTGCTGAGTTGTCCACGATCATTTTCCTTACTGCTTTGTCTTCCTCGATATTTTCTTCCAACAACTAGCTTTCCCTTACTTTGCTCCTTCTTTTCTACTTCTTTGACCACTTTGACCCATTCTTGGTTAATGTGCCTTCCGTCCAGTTCTTGCTTCACTCTTATTCCTTAATCTTCACTTCCTTCCATAACCAAGGGCCAACAAAGAACCAGATGAATATGATCCATGTGACATTCATATCGAGGAAACAAAAGGCAAAAGAGAAGTGGAGGGTCCACATGTAGAATCAAAAGTAATTGTTGCGCCGATCAAGGTGAAGAAAGTCAACATTGGGACAATTGAGAATCCCAAAATGGCCAGCATTGGAGACTACTGGAATAAGAAAACAATGGAGAGAATAACAGAGTTACTGCACGAGTACAACAATCCGTTCCCCACAACATTTACAGAAATGAAGGGTATAGCAAGAGAGCTAGGAGAAATGAAGATACCACTCAGAGATGAAGAGAGACCGATCAGACATCGACCATACATATTAAAATTGATATATAAGCAGAAATTCAAAGCTGAGATTGACAGGATGCTTGAAGCTAGAATCATAAAACCCGTGGAAGAATTAGAATGGGTATGCCCGATGGTAGTTCAAGAGAAAAAACAAGGTGGGATAATAATATGCATCCACTTGAGGAAGTTGAATGATGCATGCCTACATGACATGTTCCCTACACCTTTCACGGATGAAGTATTAGAGAATGTAGGAGGACATGAATCTTACTCATTCACCGATGGATTCTCAGGATACCACCAGATCAAGATAGCACAGGAAGATAGATACAAGACCACGTTTTCTATAGAATGAGGATCCTACCAGTACACAATCATGCCGTTTGGACTGAAGAATGCACCAACAATATTTTCCAGAGTAGTCATCGCTGCATTCAAGGAGTTTATCCACCAATTTCTAGAGGTATACTTGGATGACTTGACAGTCTATAGTATATTGAAAGACCATGTAGAGGTCTGGCGACTAATGTTAGAAAGGTGTATCCAGTGACAGATATCATTAAACATCAAGAAATTTATCTTCGAAACACCATTTGGGATATTATTGGGCCATATAGTGTGCAAGCAAGGTTTACTAGTAGATCCTGTGAAGATTGTAGTAATTGTTAAGTTGCCACCACCAAAGACAGTCCGTCAACTAAGAGAAACATTGGGACACACATGATACTACATAAAGTTTATCAAAGGGTACACACAGATTACTGTGCCAATGGAGAAATTGTTAAGGAAATATACAAAGTTTTAGTGGAAAGAAGATTGTCAACACGGTCTGGATACGCTGAAAGAAAAGATGATCACCATGCCAATACTAGTATTTCTAGATTGGGATAAGACATTCCATGTAGATGTAGATGCATCAACCATAACACTTGGAGCTATTTTGGCATAGCTAGGAGCAAGATATTTGGATCACCCTATAGCATTTGCGAGAATAAAACTATCAGAATCAGAGAAGAAATATAACACCACAGAGAGGGAAGGCCTAGCTATGGTCTACGCACTGCAGAAATTCAGACATTACTTATTGGGAAATTTTTTTAAGATGTTCATAGATCACCTAGCCCTTAAATACCTAGTCAACAAGATAGTGTTGGGGGGGATAATATGTCAATGGTTACTATTGTTTCAAGAGTTTGATTTTGAAGTAACAGTCAAGATAGGAAAGTTGAACATAGGACCTGGCCACCTATCAAGGGTCACAAACGGAGAAGAACCCACAAATTTAGAGGACAATTTTCTGGATGCACAATTATTTTTAGTCCAGATCGCTGACAAATAATTTGCAGATATCATCCAGTACTTGAGTACAAGTACTTCTCCACAGGAATATAATACTATGCAGAAGAATAACCTGGTAGTTCAGGTTGCAGAATATCAACTGATCGCATGACACTTGTACAAAATGGGTGCAAATAACATCTTGCAGAGATATGTACTAGAACACAAAAGACCAAGGGTTTTAGCAGAAGCCCACGAGGGAATAGCGGGAGGAAATTACGTAGGAAAAGATACTGTGCAAAAGGTATTGCACGTAGGACTATGGTGGCCGATCATTCACAAAGACTTGAAAGAGTACTGCTAGAGATTTGATGTCTGTTAGAGGGTTGGTAAACGCAATAGAAGGGACAAGATGACATTGTGACCACATGTAACATTGCAGGTATTCGACAAATGAGAAATAGACTTTGTGGGACAAATTAACCCACCAGAAAAGAGGACAGGAGAAAGATACATTATCACCACAACATAATACCTGACAAGATGGGTGGAAGCAACACCAATTAAATATTGCAGCACAGAAACAACAACACACTTTCTATTTGAACAAGTGATCACTAGATTTGGTTGCCCAATAATTTTGATGAGCGAACAAGGCACTCACTTCATTAACAACACTATTAAGTCTATGACTGAAGAGTTTGAAGTCCACCATCAAAAGAGCACTCCATATCACCCACAGACAAATGGAACAGTAGAAGCATTTAACAAAATACTTGAGAATGCACTGACAAATATCTGTAATGTCAATAGGGATGATTGGGACCTCAAAATACCAGTAACATTGTGGGAATATAGAACCACATGTAATACGTTGACATGAAAAACTCCATTTAGATTGGTATATGATCAAGAAGCAGTGGTTCCATTAGAATTTCTGGTACCCAGTCTATGCATAACATCGATTACGCACATGACAGATCGAGGTGCAGTACATGAGAGACTAAATCAATTGATGATCATGGAGGAAGATCAGATCCTAGCAGGGTTCCACCAACAAGTTCAGAAAGCAAGGGAAAAATATTGGCATGACATACACATCAAGAAGAAAACTTTCAAAGAAGGATACTTAGTCTTGATGTACGACAAAAAATCCATTTAGCATCCAGGAAAACTCAGAATGCACGGGTTAGGAACATACGAAGTAAGAACTGTCACAGATGGGGGAGCTATAAAATTGAATGAATTAGGGGGTACATAAATTAGAGGGATGGTCAATGGGAGCCGAATGAAGCTGTATAAGGATAGTAGACCACCCATAACTTGAAAGTCACCGTACGCAAAAGAAAAGAAAAAAAAAACAAGATATTAAATGACACCAACTGAGGTTTAGTGCGCTGCAAGGAGAAGGAGAACACATAGTTAGGAATACAAATATGGAGATGACAAGGCCAAAGGTTAGTTCAAAATAGAAGCAAGCAAGAAAGGTAATGATGAAAAAATAAGTACCAAATGATGAAGGCAAGTGGAATTAAATGCTGGAAATGACTGACGAGATGTTGCATTAATCACACCAACTAGAGACGGTGAGGGAAAGTAATGGAAAGTATGAAGGAATCAGAGGTTCATTGAATCCGTAATAAAGGAAGTGTCTTATACAAGCTTCACATGATGCCCATACAAAGAAAGTACACGAGAGAAAAAAGATATTGTGAAGTTAGAAGAGATAGAGAGATATAGAGCATATAAAGAACAAAGCGAAGTTCTCAGATCTCGGTGAATGATCAAATTTCACCACCATGGCACCACCCAAACAAGACAAAGTGAGCTAGAATACTAGAAAATCTAGAGTTAGGACCAGGGCACAAAAACAATCACAGGAAAGTAAACAACAACTGCCAGAGGTCGTCAATGTAGACGAAATCCTGTCACTGGATATAACACCAGTAAACCCCAAACCCATTGTGGAGAAAAACCAGAAGACAAAATCAGTAGGCATGGATGTGGATATGAAAGAAGAGGGATAGGGTCAACATAACGAGGTCATAGGCAACCAAGTGCAACCAAAAAACCCTGAGGAAGCCCCGAGAGTCAATGGGACAACTCTGAATCAGGAAGCAGCAGCTGAGCCAGACGAATCATAGGCAACCATGTTGGAACACCCACAGGAGGCAACAGTCGAAGGAATCACAATTCGACCAGAAAAATATGACAAAGAATGACCAATGGAGGCTGGAACCTCGAGTCAACCACCACCACGAAAGGACAATCACACAGTACTTATGTCACCGTGCAAACAACCCACCACAATGATTGTGTTGTCGCGCATACCAGAAGGGGTGCGGGTAAAAGAAGATTTGTTAGGATATGTAGAAAAACCAAAGTACTCAGACCATGATGTAATGGACACGGACAATTTTCCAGAGTTTGCGAAGCAAGTCTACCTACAGATTGTGGCTCTAGATGCATTTGGGGCACCAGTTCATCAACCACTCCAGTGGACAGTAGGATTGGAAAAAACGGGGATCTTAGGTTTGCAGGAAATACCAGATTTTGGTAGAGGACAATATGCCAATAGTTTTGTCAAACAATTGATGGTGGTCACAGATGGTGGAGATATATGGTTGGACAAGCTCGTCTTAATATATGTAGAGATCATAGCACATATCACAAGGATTCCATCACGGGGCATGGATACTGCACAATTTCTCGACAACAAAACAAAAGAGAAAGAAGTCACTAAGGAGATCAAAAGGAAATACGACACTGACAGGGGGATGCACAGAATCATCATCAAATAGATCAGTGACATTGCAAAAACAATGGCCTGCAAGATACTCAGAAAATGCCGCAAGGAGGAAGTCCCAGTTGAGGTTGTCGCAGTTGTAGCACATTGTGTTGAGGGCACCATAGTCAGCTGGGCCCCTTATCTTTTGAATTTGTTTCTGGATGACTGCAAGGATGCACAGGATCTGGGAACACAATTTCATTATTCATGGATGATCATGATGATAGCCATTATGGGATGGAAGGAACCAAAATATGTATTTTTCGCCACCAAACCCAAACCCAATCATGGAGCGAGATATTTATCACTTGGTGTCACTTTAGATGCCAGGACGAGAAATATGAATGCATCTATATTCGAAGGATATCTCCATGATATATAGGAGACAATCACCAATCTATGGAGAATAACACTGCATACTGATGCATACTATCGAGACATAGATAACTTTAAGGCCACTTGACATGCGATGTGGATCTAGGCATGCAAGGACCCCAACAAGAAGTGGATACAACTGTACTATTGCATCATAGAGGGTGACATAGAAATGACTATTAAGGATTGGGAAGACGATTGGAGGATTCCAGTATTCACTCGAGACATGCCTCTAGGGGCAGAGAAGGAGGAAGCAATGTAGGAACATCCACATGATGAGGAGGCAGGGCAGGAAAAGACACAATGCCAGGAATTCCTAGTGCCCAAGAAACCAAGAACATGCTAGACCAAGCAAAAGCAGATGAAAGGAGGGACACCTAAGGTAGGAACCTAGAAGGGGAAGAATAATAATACACAGGTGCCCCAAGAACAACAAAAATAGGTCGAGGCAATGCAAGGGACTACACCAAGTCATGATCCATAAGAAGAAGGAATGAATAAGGGGCCAACTACTGAGACTGGGGGTGTGCGGAAGAAGATGAAGGTGCATAGAACACCTCTCGAGTACACAATTATAGAGGATGATGCTAAAATGATAGCCCAAATAGTTCAGGATCACACATCTGAGGATTTGATAATGCTGCACCACAGGGAAAAAATTCAAGAGGAGATGACATAAATGCGATATCTCCTCAAGTAGATTGGGGATGCACAGGAAACCAACAACAACAGAGAAACATGTCCAATGACATCAGAGGTAGGGGGAGAACTAGTAGCAAATGAGCGGGATACAGTCCACACAATACTGCAACCGAGTTCAACATTTCACATTAAACCCAACATGCTATGCATGGACGAGATCGTGGTGCAGACACCCCTAAAGGACTTAGCTCAATTATAGTTGGTATTCCTACAGATACCATCCAAGGCTCTACATAAACTACAGGTTAGTGTTACCCAGGAGGTATAGTTTCATGCACACATAGACATAGCCGAAGTACAATGACTAACGAATAAACGGGATGAGATGGAATTGATATGCGAGCAGGCCAAGCTTGAGACCAAAGAGGAGAGGGAACGCATGAACGGATTGGAATGAAAAGTGGTAGGAGCTTACGAGAATATTCCAAAGACCGCTTAGAGAGATGAACTCACAACAACATAGAAGATTGATATAATTGCGCAGGAAATCGATCAATATCAATAGGATATTTAGAATCTATGCATGCAACTTACACCTACCATGCCGCCAGAGGTAAGGGAGCAAAGGAAACATGAGGCAACAACCCATATACATGAGATAGAATGACAGGTCAATGCAACAACCAAATTGTTTGAAAAAGAAACACAGCTCTAGATGAAACTGGAAGAGGATCAACAGGTCCAACAATGGGACAAGGAATAATAAAGGATCAATGCAGTTATCCAATACATCAATCAGAGTGCATCACAGAGCGCGTCAAAGGGGCACAAGATATGAAGAAATTGCAAACAAAACTCATCACTACGCAGACACAGAAAAAGGAGCACTAGGCTCAAATGGAACCACTCTAGGAGCGAGTAGTAGAGGTCATTGCATAGGCAGAAGAAGCCAAGACATATATGGCACAGACCCGGGAAGAGTGTGTAGAATTGATTAGCGATGAGATTGCAATACAAGTAGTGGACACACTCAAGCAGAAGACTGCGCATGCTCAAACAAAAGCAATGGAGCTTATGGAGATATTATAAGTGATCACCAGGGAGATCAATGAAGAACACAAAGGTTAGGTGTCTCAGGATGAGCCACATGTCATCTGTTGGGGGCCTGTTGGAAGCAGGCCAAAGAGAAAAGAAAGACTATTTTGGGAAAGAAGGCACACACGAGGGAAGTGATAACTGGAAGAAATATTAGCACGCGCACATGCATGGAAGACCTAACGATGTTAGGGTTAGGGTTTTTGCAATACATTGTAATGGTTGGTGAGCCATAAATGTATAAATATAGATACCTAGGTCTCATAGGGGGGAGAGCTAGAAAACGAGGAGAGACTGATAACTGGTTGTAATATTTTTCTATACAACCTACTTTTGTAAGCTATTGAGATGGTGAGGAGTAAGGAGGGTAGATATTGAGGGTTAGATTACAGGCTGAGGAGCCTGGTGTGATCTAGTCTGCCTCATAATAGATCTCGAACCGACTGCGAAGAGTTGTAAAGAGCGCGACACTGTAGTTTTGGAAATGCTATAATAAAAGAGCTTGATAACCAGATCTTTGTGGATGTAGCCCAGGGGGGTGAACCATGGTAAAACCTTTTTTATGTGGCTGAATGCATGTGTTTCCTTGCTTCTTTAGTAGTTGTTGATATGTTAAATAACTGAGTTAATTATATTCCATGCATAATCGTGAATGACAGTTTGTTGCGTTAATAAGTTAAAGTATAACTCTTCGAGCCCACTTCTCAGATCCCCACTCAATCCTAGACTATAGACACTTGAGTACTGCAGTCACCCATTAAGAATATATCAGGTGAGACTGCACAGTGCACTCTGTGTGCTGCGTTTCCTTCTGGTTTACCAGGAGGGACGATAGTTTTAGAGGTTTTGTTGGAACCCTAGTAGTCATGAACCTTGGGTCACTCAAGATAAGGATACAAAATCAGATAAGAATAATAACCAACAATAGTACATTTCATGCCATTTCTGGTGGTATGTGGAACGTCACATAACTCCTTACGGTTAGAGAGTTATGGCCATGTGAAGTTGGAGAACCCTCACGAGTCATCTAGAAGCCCCAAAACATCAAAGTAGTCAAAGTGTTTTCAAAAGAAGTTATTTAAATAATAAAGTAAATGGAGAACTCCATAAAATAAGGAAAGCGGGATGCTACATGAAAGTATAAATAAGAGGCAAGGCTCTCTCATTTAATCACACTTGAACCTATTGAATATCATTGAATATCTATTTCGTGAAAGGTTATTTGGGCAGGTATTATTGATAGAGAAAAGTGCGGCAGGAAAAGTGCATCAGGAAAAGTGCGGCAGGAAAATTGCGGTAGAAAAAATGTAGTAGAAAAAGTGCGACAGAAAAATCATGGCAGAATAAGTGCGACAGAAAAAGTGCGCCAGAAAAATCGCGACAGAAAAAGTGCAGCAGAAAAATCACGGCAGCAACATGGTTGGGGTCTATTTATGAGAGATATGGCACATCTTGTTTGATGTACATGTTGGGTACATGGTTGAGACAAGTAGTTGATGAGTTAGCACATACATGAGGTGTATAGTTGATGAGTTGGCACATACATGAGGTGTATAGTTTATGATGTTGGTACATCTTGATGAGTCAAGTTTGATGCATGGTTGATGCATGGTACATGTTGATTCAGGTTATTGGTACAGGTTGTTTGGTGCAGGTTGATTGGTGCAGGTTGTTACAGGTTATTGGTATAGGTTGACAGTGGCAATGGTTGATTTAGTGACAATGACATGTTGTCTACATTTGGCATTTATATTTTAGGGCGGTTGGACAGGGCAAGGATAGGTGGTTGTAGCCAATTTTTGGTTGTAGCTAAAGAACTTAGGGGGTTGTAGCCTCCTTCTAGTTGTAGCTAGAGAATTGGGGATTTGGAGCTTCGCTCAGGTTGTAGCCTGAGAAACTAGGGGGTTGGAGCCTCCTTCCAATTGCAGATGGAAAACAAAGGAAGTTGGTGCTTCCAATGAATGTAATTCTTCAAGACATATAAGAAAAAACATTCCTTGTTTTTCTCCCGCTTTGGGTTTCCACGTAAAAACATTGGTGTACTGTGTATGTGTATGATTTCTCATTTGTTCATTGTTTATTTACTTTGAAATTATTGGATGATAATGCTACACTGATATAACACTTGCATTATATGGTTAAAAAGGATCAAATTTCTCTATTACTGATTCATCCCCCCTCTCAGTAATCCAATAATTGGTATCAGAGAAGGTTCCTTCAAAAATCAGTTTAACCACTGAAAGGTAGATCATGGAGAGAAACAATATGTATAAAAATGGAATACCATAGATTGATGGACATAAGTATTCATTTTGGAGCAAAAGGATGAAAATATATTTACAGGCACAAGGATTTGAAATTTGGCAATCAATTGTAGATGGATACAAATAACCAATAGTTCCACCGGCAAATGAAAGAGCAATAAAACTCGGGTAAAATAATTCCAAAGCCATAAATTCACTTCTGAATGGTCTTTGTGAATCAGTTTACACCAAATTTATACATTGTAAATCCACTAAATATATTTGGGACAAGCTTCAAAATATTTATGAAGGAGATTCAAAAGTCAAAGAAACAAAGATTCAAACTTACAGAGGTCAGTTTGAACAACTAAATATGAAGAAGATGAGGATATTGCAACTTACTTCTTACGAGTCGATGAAACAATAAATGCAATCATAGGATTGGGAGAAGAAATTAAAGAATCTGCAATTGTTCAAAAGGTACTAAGATCTCTCCCTATGAGATTTGATCCTAAGATATTAACACTAGAAGAAAGAGCAGATCTAGACTCAATTAGCATGGATGAACTGCATGGAATCTTCACAGCATATGAAATGAGAACTAAACAAGAAAATTTAGATATAAAAGAATCAACTTTCAAAGCATCCAAATGGTCAAATAAAAAGGGAAAGCAAAAGGAAAAAGAACATAGCAGCAACAATGACATCTCGAAAGATGATGAAGAAATGGCCAACTTTGTCAGAAGATTGAACAAGGGAACCAATGAAAGATATAAATGTAAGGTTCCTTTGATTTGTTTTAATTGTGATGGTATTGGTCATTTTTCTAACAAATGTCCTCATAAGAATAAGAAGAGGAATGATGAATATTACTCAAATAACAAACAATCATATAAAGGACAAAGAACCAAAAAGAAAGTTTTCAAGAAAAGATTATGCACTAAAGAAGATATATCATCATCAGATGAAGATGAAGTCAGTGATAGTGAGACATAAAGATTTCTATTCATGGAAGTAGAATACTTTGACAAAGAAGACACCAAAGAAGAATATGAAGAGGTCTAATAAGAATATAAAGAGGCTGAAGTTGACTACCGAGAATATTTTTTTTTTTCCATATAAGTTATAATAAGAGAAAAGAAGAAGCTACAAGCGGAACTAGACAAGAAAGAAGACACTCAGGAACTAGAACAAATGATCACAATCTGAAGTTTTAAATAGAAGAAGATAAAAGAGTTGAAGAAGCACTCAAAGAACAACTAGAATAAAGAGACAGGATCATTGGAAATTTGGAAGCAGAGATTGTCACATTAAGAAAGGATCTTCAAAATAAAAATATGCAGAACAACTCAAAAGTTTTGGATGACATTATCAGTAGTAAAAAACCTCATCATGACAAGTCCAGACTTGGATACAATTAGAAAGAAAAGGGATCAAGATCCAAAACAACAAAGAAAGAAAAATATCCAAAAAGATATGCAGAAACAATGAAAGGGGATAGGAAGATATACAAGGAAGATTATAGGGACACTCCTCCACCGAGAGGATTCATATTTCAGAATCAACAACAGATAGATAGGCCTCAGGAAGAAGAAGGATTCATAAGAGCAACTCCTTTCAATGTTTTTCAACTACCAGGTATCAATTATCTTTTTTTGTTTATGTTATGCATGTAATAATTTTGGACATAAATCTATGAATTACAGAGATAACAACAGGAACATAAACAAATTTGAAAGTCATACACAAAAGGGTTATCCAATAAGGCCTAGTGAAACATAGAGAAGAAGTTACACCATGTTTGAATCATTGAGCACTGAAGTGGAATGCTACAAGTGTAACAACTTTGGACACAACCAAATATTTCAAAATGATAGTTCCTCCTAGAGAACCATAACAAAACAACAAGAGTCATAGACATGAACCTTAGAAGAGAACATGGATAAGAAAACATAATCAATATAGTAATGAAGAATGCACACTCGCTCTACAAGCTAAGAATAAGAAACGTGGTTGGTATGTTGACAGTGGTTGTTCAAAACACATGACAGATGATAAAGACATGTCTCCAACATTAAGAAAGGAAAGAGATGGATTAGTCTCCTTCTGAAATGATGATTTAGCTAAAATCATTGGAAAAGTCATAGTCAGAATTGGAAAAAAGAATACCAAGGAATAAAATGTTCTACTAGTAGAAGATATGAAACATAATCTTCTAAGTGTGAGTCAAATGTGTGACCAAGGTCATAAAGTTACTTTCGATTCACAAAAGTGCGAGATAAGAAAATAAGGTTTAGGAAAATTGTTTGTAACAACTGCAAGAACTTCAAGAAACATATATGTACTAAGTGAAATTGGAAATGAAAAGTGTTGAAAAGGTGAGAAATACTTTTTGTTATTAGTTGATGATTATACAATAATGATTGCAATTTTATTTCTCAGTAATAAGTCAGAAGCTTTTGAAAACTTCAAGGTCTACAAGGTAATGGTTGAAAATGAAATGGATTCAAAAATAAAATGTTTGAGATCTAATAATGGAGGAGAGTTCACTTCAAAGGAATTTATGGACAACTACAATAGGCATGGAATAAAAAGGCAATTATCCGTTGCTAGGACACCTCAATATAATGGAGTTGTTGAAAGAAAGAACAAGACAATACAGGAAATGGATCGAACAATGTTAATGGATTCCAAATTGATAGATATCTTTTGGACACATGAAATGCATACATCAATTCACATTCAAAACAAAGTAATGCTCATAAACAACACTGAAAAAACTGCTTACGAGCTATGGAAAGGAATAGAAACAAATGTGAAGCAATTTAGAGTATTTGGAAGCAAATGCTACATCAAAAGAGAATATGGAAGAATGGGAAAGTTTGACTCTCGTGTGGATAAATGAGTACTTGTTGGTTACTCAAGTACAAGGAAATCATACAAGTTTTACAATTTGAGGTTGAACAAAGTTGTGGAAATCATCAATGTAACAATTGATGAAACAGGTGGACACGAATTAAAGGAAGAAGAAAATGAATCAATGGAACAACTTTAAGAAGAAGAAGAAGAAGATGAAGAAGAAGTAGAAGGGGAAGATGAAGAGGATCAGGCAAAAGTAGAAGAGAAAGTTCAGCAAGTGCCTCCAAAGACACCTAACAAACGAGTACAAAAGAATCATCCTTCAGATTAGATTATCGGAAACAAAGATGCATGAGTTGAGACTAGAAGAAGAATCCATTCACCATAACAAATGCACATAGCTCTCTCATCTACGATTGAGGCAAAAAGTTTTGAAGAGGCCAACAAGGATGAATTTTGGAATAAGGAGATGGATGAGGAATTTGATCAAATAGAGAAGAATGACACTTGGGAATTGGTTCCAAGACCAAAGAATAAGAATGTGATTGACACAAAGTGGTTATTTAGAAATAAATTGAATGAATATGGACAGGTTACAAGGAACAAAGCTAGATTGGTATGTAAAGGATACACACAGTTTGAAGGAATCGACTTTGAAGAGACATTTGCTCCAGTTGCCAGAATGGAAGAAATCCAGTTGCTCCTAGCTTATGCATTCTCCAAGAATATTAAAGTGTATTAGATGGACGTGAAATCAACTTTTTTGAACAGGGAACTTGAAGAAGAAGTCTACATTGAACAACCAGAAGGATTTCAGTTGTCAGAGAATGCAGAAGGCCTTGTATGGTCTAAGACATACTCCTAGAGCATGGTACTCTAGACTTGATAAATATCTACAATAGGTGGGTTTCAGAAAAGGAAGTGCAGGCAACAACCTCTACATCAAGGTAACTCAAGATAGTATTTTATTAATTGAAGTTTATGTTGATGATATTATTTTTGGAATTACTGATGATAGGTTAAGCCAAAAATTTGCAAAGGATATGGAAAATGAATTTGAAATGTCATTAATTGGAGAAATGCCAAGTATTTCTCCTGCCACACTTTTTCTGATGGAGTTTTTCTACCGGAATTGTACACTTCATGAAAAATTGATCAAAGGAAATGTGCATGCAGGAATTTTAGCCGAAGCTGAAGTTCCGAAGTAAACTTGAAATCCTGACAACCGTTTGATCGTTGGTAAATTTTTGGGAGAAAGAAGAGCCATTGGATTTAAACCAAGGTAAAGCAACATCACAAACAGATCGAGTTGTTGATCTAATATCACGATCAACTAACAACATTCATTTCGGGTAATCTCACTTCGGGTAAAACGAGAAGTAAGACCACGTTGGCAAGGACACATGGCACAATCAGATGGTGACAACTGTCTAGGTCCAAGATGACACGTTAGGTTACGTAAGTCATGAATCTAAGTGACACATGGCAGCCACTTGACCAGTGCTAGGTTAGTAGTGATGTCATTAAGTCACTTCGGGGGAAATCATAGTCTACCACTAGTAAGCCACCCGAAGCGTCAAAGGCCGAAGTTAACGTTGGTTGTTGATTTACGATTCTAGGGAATATTTCTTAGTCGTTGGATTAAGATAGTAGAATATGGTAAGAATGGACCATTGAATGACAACAAGAGATCACCGTCATTGTGTGACTTGTTCAGTAGGTAAAATTTCGGAGGGATTGAACTACCTCAAATTTCTAGTAACCCGGTGTCCCGAATTGCCAAAGCTCCAAAGTAAGATCCGACCGTCCGTCGAGAAGGAAGATTCATGGTCGAGATCCAAAAAACACACAATGATAAGGCCATTAACAACAAATTTTGTTGAGGTTGCACATACCGTCCACTCAACCCAATATTAAGACATAATTGTTCGATCTATAAGTAAATAGATAATACGTACTTCGGTGAAACTTGCTCTGGGAGGTTTGGAAGGTTGTAAAGGTTGGAATGTCGCAAAGGCTAGAAGTCACAAAGGATGAAGTTTTGAATTCTCGAAGTAAATGAGAACCGTTCACTTGCTTGTAGATTAAGTCATGGTCATCGATTTGTTCAAAACCTCTGGACAAGCCAGGATTGTCCGACTAACGAAAGAACAAATATTGACCATCTGATTTGTTTCAGGGAAATATACTTCGGGAGGTTTAATGATTGCAAATATTAGAAAATGCCCGAAGGCCAAAGTACTAGAGGATTAGGTTGCAACCCCTATTTATGGGGTACGAACACATAAGCGATGAGGTGCTATGAACATTTCTTAAACTAATAATCCCACTCTCCTAGATCCTAGAAATATGAAAAGTTATTAAGCAGGGAACTGCTGATAAGCACTCTGACGAAATTTTCTATGGAAGAATTAAATGAATACAAAGGGAGAAGTACCAAAGGATGAATCTCCAAAGTGAATGATAGTTTTCCATCTGGACATACAATTAAGAAATAACCATTGATCTTGATAAGGAATTAATTAGTAGCTCAAGTTAAAACCTGGTCACGGTATATGGTAACTTGTTCAAATAAAGTCCCTGCAGGTCAAAGCATAAAAATCCCTGCACCTTATGTGTCTATCTATTGGCCACAACAATTTGGTCATATTAAAAACAAAGGGGAGTTACAAGCTAAGCACCTGTCAATTCCAGGTACAGGAAAATGCACCAGAGAGTGAAGTAACAACTTGATTAAGATCTATTGAGAACTAAGTATGCAGCGAAAGTGTGGGATCGAAATAACAAATTCGATCCATGACCGTGATCGACTCTTAAAGGTTGATCAACATATATATGATGACAAATTAATCCTGTCATGATATTATATGAATAATAATGAAGGAAGAACAAATGGAGATTAAGTCTGTAGTAATGAGCCCATGGTCATTTGAAAAATAATGGTTTGAAGTAAGCACCTTTTTAAAGTAGTGATGGGTTAAAATGTTGAAACAATTTACAAAGAATTTGAGGTCTTTAACAAACTATTAATAATAGTAATAATATAAGTTATTATTAAATAAATGAAAGGGTGCAATGATTCATTGTCAAAAGACACAATCATTCAAGTTCACACCAATTGGAATATTATGTAAACAAAGAAGTATGGTGAGCAAAAGGTGTAGTTGAGTTTGTAGAAGTATATATATATTTATGGATTGAATGAAGGTTCATTCTATCAGGTAGGTTCCTGTTTACAAGTTGGGTCTTGTATGAGGATTGAATTCCTCAAATCTCAGTTGGATTTGAGATCAACAAGACGAGACTTGTTATGAGGGTTGGATTCCTAATTTCTTAGTTGGATATGAGAACTACAAGTTGGGTCTTGTAACAGAGAGTTGAGTCTCTCATAGTTGTTTGAAATTGAAGATATTCAAAGATTGACTTTATGTATTCATTAAAGTTAAATTAATAAATAAAATATTTATTATTTTATATATTGGTTTAGAAAATGAAATAAATATGTGTTGTTCAATTTATTTGTGAAAAGTGAAAATTGTCCAAATTTTTGTGACATTGATTCACCCTCTCTCAGTGTCAAGTGTCCATTTCAACAGAAAGGTGTGCTCTGTGACATTGATTCACCCCCCCTCTCAGTGTCAAGTGTCCATTTCAACAGAAAGGTGTGCTCAAATTTGCACCAATTTATCTATGGTTGTAGCAACTATGAATGCACCTTGAGTTGTAGTAGTTGGTTCACATCCAGAATTGCAACAACTTGGTTAGCGCCCGAAACCATATTACTTGGATTGCAGTAGAGAGATATTTCTTCCCTTTGAGGTGTTGAAGACAATGTATTCTCATGTATAACAATATTATTGACTAAAAATAACGAGTTCCTTCCTAATAATTATGCAAAAATAATTTAATAATGGAATATGGGGTGGGATCCATACCTTAGTGATAAATGAGGTGAACTAGATAAAGGAAGTATCAAAAAGGAAAGTAATTAACGTAATATGATAAGAAAAAATGTATAGATGGGTGTTGAAAGTATGCCATTTTAGGTGCCTATCATCTCCCTTAGCCCAAAACTGTTGCATGTCCTCATGCAACTACGATCAATCAATCTTAGAGAAGTCGGGATGACTCTGAGGGTCTTTGATACCACATATTTCCTTCTCTATTGCCTCCTCCTATTCACTGATATGCTCTTCTACTAGAGATTCTATGTTTTGTTCTATCTCTACCTTTTCCCGAGTGGCTTTATCACTTCCCATACAATTTGTAGCCTAGACGACTGCATAATTTATCTCCCTAGGTTGACCTATTTCTTGTGAGTTGGTTAAGGGTTCCCATGAAGCAAGAGGACTTGCTACATGGAAACCTGATTTTTTAGGTGCCTTATGTTCTTCAATCTCTTCCCTGAGCATCTTCAACTTGATCTTAAGCCTTAAATTTTTCACCCTCAATTTTTTTTTTCTCTCACAAAAGAGGCATAGATAGGGAGAGAGTGGGAAATGCTTACCCATATAGGAGTGATTTAGGTAGAAGCTTGTGGTTGCGACTGTTGTAGGCCTTGGTCTAGTATGGCAGTAGGACCATCTGCATAGGAGTCACCTGGTGGGAATTCTTCTACTCTTTGTTCTTCTGGTAAATGGGTAGGCCATTCCCTAGGAGGTCCCTCTATTGGTTCTTGTGTGACAATAGGGGCCTATGGTTCTATTTCCTACTTATCTTCCTCTAAAGTAGCATCATTCGATTCCTTAAGAGTGCCTCTTGTTGTTTCAACAAGAGGGATTATTTCTAGTTTGTTTCCCTTAATTATGTTGATTTGTGTGTTGATGAGCATGCCCAATTTCCCCTTGAGATCTGTATTGCCAGAGTGTTCTGTATTTTCCATTTGTGGCTCCAAAATATTGGGTAATTGTGCTAGAGGAGTTCTTTATACTATTTTTGGTAAAAGAGCAGAGGATTCTACCTTCCCATCCTCATTTCCTTGTGTTGGAGATTGTTATTGAGTAGGCATCTCCACTACTTCTTGTGGTTCAATAGAGGCTACCAAATATTCATCGTATGTGTATGCCACTAAGAGAGAGGTGAGACCTTCATAGAGAGTTTCTTAGTCTAATTCTTGGGTGTCCAAGTGACTATCCTCCTATGGTTCTTGTGTAGCAGGGGAGGATTAAAATTTCTTTCTTTCTTGGTTTTCCTTCTGGACTGGCTCCTTGGGATTGGTATTTCTTTGCTTCTTATGATGAGTTACAACCTCTTTCATTTTCCTTAATTTCTTCGACACAGGAGGTGGCGTTTTGGTAAACCCTTGAAGTCGCTTTGTGCATGGTTTGTTGGCCAGTCTCTCCACATCACTTTCATTATCTACCAAATATTCCTCATATGTGTATGCCACTAGGAGAGAGGTGAGACCTTCATCGAGAGTGTCTTGGTACAATTCTTGGGTGTCCAGGTGACTATCCTCCTATGGTTCTTGTGTAGTAGGGGAGGATTAATCTTTCTCTGTTTGCTGGTTTTCCTTATGGAATGGCTCCTTAGGCTTGGTAGTTATTTACTTCTTACACTAATTTGCAACCTCTTTCTTTGTCCCTAATTTCTTTAGCACAGGAGGTGGCCTTTTGGTAAACCCTTGAAGTCTCTTTGTTCATGGTTTGTTGGCCATTATTTCCACATCACTGTCATGGTCTACTTCTACCGAAGTTGCAGCATGGAGATATATTTTTTTCTTGGGTTTCTTTTGTGGAGTTGCAACAACTGATCCTTTTTTCTCCATGGCCTCATTGTCTAAAAGAAGTGTTGCAGCCATAGTATATTGTGGATATGGAAGTGTAGGAATTTATTACTTAGCTGCCCGAAGGGAAACAACTTCATTTTCTATGAGGATAGTGGATGTCTGCAAAATATTGTTCCAAGTGTGTCCCTCTTTCTACAACACATGCTCGAACAATAATTTGATGAGGTTGCGATGAGATACAACCTCCCTAGGGTTCTTGGCCCTTTGAACAAGCACTTCCATTATCTGTAATGTCCTGAATACAGAATATGACATATTGATCGAATAGTTATGGTGTAAATTGTTGAGCAGGTGAATGTGTTGAACATAGATAGTTCCATAACATCCTTCACAAGTGAAGTAATGATGAATGAAGATAGTCACATATCCCCATGGATGAGGTAATGACTGATGGTCGAAGCCTGTTCTTTTCTTGACTAAAGCTTCCCCTAGTTTGAGGAATTGCCTCAAAATTTCTGGGTGCGAAGTCCTTTGGTTATACCATCTTTTTCCTATAAGAGGTAGCCTAGTGACTTCGGCCATAGTTTCCTCCATGACATTGACATTTGTTCCTACTATTATGGAGTGCTCTGCTATGTAGTTCATGGATAATTCTAGAACAATCTCATCATTGTAGCCCTATAATCATAACACATACTCCATCCATCCCACTCATCCCATGATTTCTTTGATGTCATCATAAACCTCTAGTAACATTATTTTTGTAGGATCTCTGTGGATTAATGATCTACCAATGCATCCTTTCATCTTCTAACTCTGAGTTTTTGCGTTTGTAGAGATATGCAAATTATGGGGTGGTGAGTTTAGAATTGTAGAAATAAGGGTGGTGGTATGGGAATGGGGATTATAGTAATGATGCTATGATGTGGTGGTTATAGAAAAATGATATCGACACATGCCATTAAACATACTTATTTCAAATTCAGATAGGAACGCGTACCTTTTGTCCCTTGACCAATTTTTGAGGATTCTTGTTCATGTTTGACCTATTTTTGGGACTTCAATAGGCTTTGGAAGGTGGAGTGCAAGACAAACCGAATATCACGACATCTCGGCCCCCTTTTTGGGATTCGAGATTATGTAATGGGTATGGGATGTCAGCCCATGGTTTACCCATGTTGAGGCCTATTTTGTAATGTATAAATAAGTAGCTAGGTGATGTAAGAAAGAGATCGAGAGGCTAGTGTGCTAAGTTCTAGAGTTGGATTTATGTGATCAAGAGTTGTAAGTGCTTTGTGCATACTGTGCGAGGCTTGCAAAGCTAGTGCAAGTAACTGTAAGCGACTGTGTGAAGGCTTGGTGTTGTACCCTAGCTAGAAGAAGGAGGATTTGGCGGAGTGTGCACAGATCTCCTATCTTCTACGGAGTATAACTTGGATGATATGTGCCTGTAAGAGATTGACCAAAGATAATAAAGAAGAGAAGAGTTGGTGGACATATCCCTAGGGTGGGGGTGAACCACGTACATGTTGTGTTTCTATGCTTTGTGCGATGTATTGATGTGTTTATGTGTTTACTATCTTAGTTCTTTAATATAGATGAATGATAGATAGATCTGTTGATGCTTAGTGCTTAATAATATGGATGGATGTTAGATCTAACTTATGTACACATGCTTAGTGCTTAAATACCTTAGATCTGAATGAATATTGTGATACTCTGTAATTAGGGTTTAAATGAGCTGTAACTAATACTAGATATTGATGAATGTTAACTGTTGAGTGCTCTGTTAAGTGTTAGAATCCCATATTTGTGTCCCATCTAAGGTTGCAGACATCTGAGTCCTACAACCACCCCTGCCTCTACCTCGGGTGAGACTTCATCTGCTTCGTAGGTGTTTTCAAAAGGACCAATAGTTAGGTTTTTGTTGGTGTGATGTTGTAGTGTTGAACCCTGGGTCTACCCCTGTGCCAAAAAATGGTTCCATTATTGAAACCTGAAATTGTGATTGCTGGGAATTGAGGAAGAAGACGGTTTGTGAAAAGATCTGACCTGCAACTGTGATTGTTGGGAACCGAGGAAGAAGAATCTTTGTGCAAATATTTGACCTGAAACTATGATTGTTGGGAACTGAGGAAAAAAGAAGCTTTGTGCAAAGATCTAACCTGAAATTGTGAAATCTCTGTGCGTAGATTTGTCACTCTAGTGCGAAGTATTCTACTCGATCTATGAAGATATGTGCTAAGAAAAGAAGTCCGATCTGAAGAAAAGAGGTAAGATATGAACGCTTTGTGCTATGATAGAGGTAAGAATAGTGAAAATTTTGAGATATGGAAGCTTTGTTCACTGCTGAAGATACGATTAGTGGAAATTTTTGTTTCTAAAGTATGGATCTAGGTATGTTTGATAAGATTTTTCCTAGCTTGAAAACTAGGACACTGATAAAAGAAAGAAGATTTGATATGAGTAGATCTTATAAGAATAGTGAAATATATGTTATACCTATGCATAGAGAGAATGTTTGGACTAACAAATGGATGCAGGATCCTAGAAATAATTTTTTGCAGGTTAGCTACCATGATCCTAATGCACAGTACAGGAAAGGTTGGGGATCATTTAAGAGAAAGAGGGGATTAACCTTTTGTTGCAGTTGCAGAAGACCAAGACATCTGGCTAAGGAATGCCCTGGTAGAAGACCTAGTTGCCTCTGTTGCAAATCTATGGACCATGAATTTTTGGATTTCCCTAGAATGATTTCTAAGGTTGAAAGGATGAATATGAGACAAGAAGACCAGTTAAAAGGTCAAGAAACTGAAACCATGACAGAACCCCAGAAAGAATCATAAAAAGTATTTCTACAGATGAAAGAAACCCTAAATGAACACCGACATATCATCTTATCAAGGATATTCAAAGAAAAATAGTGCATTGAAACAAGAATAGGAGACTTCGACATTGACTGTGTTCTGGATGAAGAAACACAAGTGAATATCATGATAGAAAGAACCTGGAAACTTTTAGGGGAGCCTGCTATGATTCATTCAGTGGGAGGAATAGGATTATTCAGAGGAAAAATGATAACCCTATGTGGAAGAATTACCTAGATATCTATGAGTTCCCATGGAACTTCGACAGAGGAAGAATTTGAAGCTGTTAAATTTATTGAGAACATCGCTCCATTTGCTATGTTACTAGGGAAACCTTTGATTGAAGGAGATCAGGCCAAAAGGAAAGAAGAATAATTCTTAGAACAAAAGAAGCAAGAGTTAAAAGATTTCATGACTAGGAGGATCGCACACTTGATTGAAGAACAAGAGAACCGAGAAAAGCTATTTAAAACCAGAGAGTTGGATGTCGAAGTGGGAAGAATGCTAGAAGACCCACAAAAGACTAAAGTACCTATTCCAGATACAGATGAAGTATTACCCCTGATTTCCAGAAAACAATCTCACGAGTGCAAAGTTGCTCTGCCAAAATAAGATAAGAATCAGAATAGCAAAAGGAATATCGAGATGAAGCTCACTAGAAAGAAGGCTTGAAAACTAAGTAAGAAGAGAGCTAAGATCGAAAAGTTACATAAGGTTCCATAGGAAACTTCGCAGAAGGAAAATTTGCAAAATTGGAACTTCATCGGTATATCAGAACAACGCCACATGGCACTTCGCGATGGCGAAGCAACATATCCGTTGGAAAAGTATAACTGTTAGACCGACGACCCGAATGGGCAGAAAGGCATTTATGGTCAGAAAGTTCACCACCAGACCATTGGGACCACACCATAACGAACAAAACTGAGTTAATGAAGGCTTCTCACCCATTGCAAGAGATCCATTGCCAATTTATCTATTTATACCATCGAACCACACAACGAGAACAATTTTTCCAACCGTGACTATTTGAGCCCCTAGAATAGTTTATTTCGCACAGTGATTATCACGCTATTGCCATCCATCCCGTTGCATTTAGTAGTTACTCTTCGAACCCAAGATATTCAACCACGAGCATGTATGTCCGAAGAACTTAGCACACTCAAAGAGTCTGTGAAGGAATTACTCATCGACCTCATGACTGAGAGAATCATGTCCGAAAGAGTGATTTTTGTGGGTGTACAAGCATCCTCGATGAGAAGAGTGCAAGCCTCTCCATCGACTACTCATGGAGCTGGACCATCCCAACCATCAGCAGAAAAGAGAACCAAACACATAGATGACCAAGAAAATGAGAAGCTGATCCCGACCATATTTCTCGATTACATCCCGCCTTTGGTCGACGCGGTGAGTCATGATAGTGTGACAAGAGATTTTTAGTACACCATGGTTATTGCGTACCTCCCAAAAGGGATACACACAGTTCGCGCATAGCAGGACAAGATCACAGCATTGAAGTTTAGTGACTTCAACCTCAGAGATCGCAAGAACTATAGTATGCTCACCCCGTATAAATACCTGACGAGGATGAAGGGGAAGAACTCAAAGATAATCCCCCAACCATGGATGATGAACCTCACGTAGTCCACCCTGTTAAACATAATGAAAATACCACACTTTGGAAGGCACCATGAAGTCAACACCGATGTCAAGATATTGATTTCATGTTACTATGGAGGATACTTATGGATAGACCATTGTATCAAAGTCGATCTGGCATTAATCCATAGGATCATAGGATTAAGTCTGCAAGGACCCGACCCGCAAGAGTTCTATCAAGGAAAATCCACAGGTCACACACTAGCACAGAAGATCAAGGATACATATGACGATGTTGAAAAGGGGACGCGAGGCTACAAGGTAGCCTCCATCCAAAATGGCACAGTGCACCTAGCCTGCCATCTAATATCAGAAAGTTAGTAAAGAAGAACATACCTATGTAGGTCACAGGCTTTGTCGTTGACCTCACAGGGAAGTGTGTGGAAGGTCTACAGATGAACTGGGTGAAGTACCTAGTTAATCAGCTGCAACTTGACTGTCATGAAGCATAGGATCAGGGCTACGAGTTTCACTTTAGCTAGCTCTTGATCCTCATCACTTTTGTTTCCTAGGAGATGCCGGAAGGTGCGACCTTTCCGGATATTGAACCGTTCGAGCTACTTACTGTGAATTTCACCACACTTTGGTACTCGAGTGATATGAACAAACAGTGGCATTCGAGCATTGTTTTTCACACATATTACCTTCAGCTTAAGAGAGCCATCGAAGCTAAACCTCGCATGACTCTGAAAACCCTACAGAGGTTCCAACCCCTGATGAAGTTTTGTGGAGATCAACACTTCATCTACCTTACAACACAAGCCAATGAACATAAGGAGTAGCTTCAATCGTACTACAAACTCACGGAAGAGGATGTTGGCCCTTGACCAAGTTTTGAGGAATACTTGGTCATATTGACCATTTTTGGACTTCGACAGCTTGTTAAAGATGGATCGTAACGCGAAGTAGAGATCATGGGATCTTGGTCCACTTTTGGGCCCTTTTTGGGTTTTGGGGGATAATGTAATGGGTATGGAATGTCGGCCCATGGGTTTACCCATGTTTAGGCCTATTTTGTAAAGTATAAATACGTAGCTAGGCAATTGAAGAGAGGGAAATAAGCTAAGTGCTAGTAAAGGCTTTGTGTATACTGTGTGACCGACTTGAAGAGCTGAGCTGAGTGTTGTAAGTGCTGAGTGCACGGATTGTAAGAAGGATCTGTGCTAGATCTACTTGGGGAAGGAGAATATGGTGAGGTGCACGCAGATCTCTTATCCTATGCGGATTACAAGTTTGAGCTCTGTGGTGTAACCAGATTGACCAAAGCTAATAAAGAAGAAGAAGACTTTGTGGATGTAGCCCTAGGGTGGGGGTGAACCATGGTAAACCTGTGTGTTGTGCTCGGTGCCTTGACCTAATGTGTTTATCTCTTCCCATGTGTTGTTCTTTGATATGATTATGCTATGTGCTTTGTTATGATATACTTGATAGATCTACTTTGCTTTGTGCTTCTTAGATGTATGGGTGTAGATCTAACATATATGAAAGTGCTAAGTGTTAGACCTATTTTGTTGTTGCTAAGTGCTAACTTAACCTAGTTCTAAGTGAATGTTGTAGTGCTCTGCGCCATCTGCAGAGTGCCATGAGGGTTAAAAACAGATGAATGATCTATGCTAAAATGTTTTCTAAGTGTTATAATCATAGATCTATGTCCCAACTAAGGTTGCAGACACCTAAGTCTTGCAACCACCCCTGCCTCTACCTCGGGTGAGACTTCATCTCCTTCGCAGGTGTTGTCGAAAGGACTAGTAGTTAGGGTTTTGTTGGTGCACTTTTCAAGCGTTGAACCCTGGGTTTGACCCTCTGCCAAAAAATGGTTCCATTGTTAGGACATGAAACTATGATTGCTGGGAACTGAGGAAGAATAAACTTTGTGCAAAAGGAAACTCTGTGCGTAGATCTGTTGCCCTAGTGCGCAACTTGTTACTCGACCTATGAAGCTTTGTGCTAGGAAGAAGGTCATATCTGAAGATAGGAAGATTAGATCCGAAGAAAAGAGGTAATATCTGTAAGCTCTGTGCTCTAATAAATGTAAGAATAGTCAAAAGTTCTTAGATTTGGAAGCTTTGTGCTCTGTAGAAGTGAGATAAGTGAATTTTTTTGTTTCTAGAGCATGGATCTAGGTATGTTTGATAGATCCTATCCTAGCTTAAAAACTAGGGCATTAATAGATGAAATAAAGTTTGATATGAATAGATCTGATAAGTATAATGATATATATGTTATACCTATGCATAGAAAGAATTTTTGGACTAACAAATGGATGCAGGATCCTAGAAAGAAATTTTTGTAGGCTATCCATTATGATCCTAGCACATAGTACAAGAAGAGTTGGGGATCATTGAAGAGAAAGAGAGGATTAACTCTTTGTTATAGTTGCAGAAGACCAAGACATCTTGCTAAGGAATTCCCTGGGAAAAAACCTAGTTACCTCTGTTGTAAGGCTATGGACCATGAAGTACTGGATTTCCCTAGAATGATTGCTAGACTTGAAAAGATGAATATGGAGAAAGGTCAAGAGACTAAGATTATAGAATAACCCCAACAAGAATCAAAGAATGTATTAATACAGATAAAAGAAACCCTGAATGAACATAAAGATGCCAGTTTGTCAGAGATCTTCAAAGAAAAGGAGAAAATCGAAGTAAGAATAGGAGACTTCGACATCGACTGTGCTCTAGATGAGGGAACACAGATGAAAATTATGACAAAAAGTACTTGGGAAACCCTAGGAAGGCCTTCTATGGTTCCTTCACTAGGAAGAATAGGGTTGTTTAAAGGAAAAATGGTAACCCTATGTGGTAGAATTACCCAGATAGCTATGAGTACCCATGGAGCTTCGACAGAGGAAGAGTTCGAAGTCATTAGATTTATAGAGGATCATGCCCCATTTCCATCTTTGTTAGGAAAGATCTGGATTGAAAAAGACCAGATCTGGAGAAAAGAAGAAAAGGAAGCCCTAGAAAATAAGAAACAAGAACTCATGGAATTTATGACTAGAAGGATCGCCTACTTGGTGGAGGAACAAGAGAAAAGATATCAACTATTGAACACCAGGGGCTTGGATGTTGAAGCTATAATAGCGTTAGAGGAACCATAGAAGACCGAAATAACTAATTCATATGAGGAAGGAGTATTACCCTTGGATCTGAAGAAAGAACCTCAACAATGTGAAGTGACTATGTCGAGAGAAGATAAGACTCAGAATGGAAAAAGGATGACCGGGACGAAGTTCATTGGGAAGAAGGCTAGGAAGATACGTAAGAAGAGAGACAAGATCGAAAAGTTATAGAAGGTTTTGGAGGAAACTTTGCATAAGGAAAAATCACAAGAATTGAGCTTTGCCGAGATATCAGAACAACGATATATGCCACTTCTCGGAGGTGAAGTAATATAGCTGTTGGACCGATATACTCATTTGAATTCTACCCCGAATGGAAAGAAAAGAATTTATGGCTCACCACTAGACCGTTAGATCATGCCATAATAGAAAGAACATAAGTTAATGAAGCCTCATACCCGTTGCAAGAAGATCGTTACTAAGTTTCCCTACTTAGTCCGTCGCACCATGCACCGAGAATACTTTTTTCTAAGTGAGAATTTGAGCCCGAAACCTGAGATTACTTCACCCTGTGATCATTGCCTTGTTCCCATACTGTTCAATGTAGTCTCTAAATTCATTTCACACCCGAGCTAGTTGACCCAATCTTGTATGTCGGACAAGCTTAGTGCTGCTGAGAAAGTAGTTGAAGAAGTTTTGTATTGAATTAATGACTGAGAGAGTCATGTAGGAGTGAGGATTATCTACAGGAGTCCAAGCATCATCAATGAGAGGACCCCAGGCCTCCCCTTCCACTGCTCGCGCCGGTCCATCCCAACTGATCGATGAGAAATAAACCAAGCACAAGGATGACATCGCAAATGTAAAGCTTATCCCACACATTCTACCTACTTACTTACCACCTCTAAGTGGTGCGATCAAATGTGAAAGTGTACCTCATGACTTCGAGTACACTTTGATCACTGTGTACCTTTCAAAAGGGGTGCGTGCAGTTCGTGCTGACGAGGATAAGCTAGCATCACTGAAATTTAGTGATTTTAACCTTGAAGATCGTAAAGTTTACAACATGTTATCCTCGCATAAGTACTTAACCAGGACCAAAGGCAGGAATTCTAAGATTGTCCCATAGTCATGGACCTAGAACCTCATGCAGTCCACACTGCTTAATGTAAAGAAGATCCTACACTTCGGCAGACACCAGGAAGTCAACGCATGCATCAAGTTGTTGTTGTCCTGCTACCACAGAGGATACTGATGGTTGGACCTCCGCATCCCTATGGATATGACCTTGATCAATCAGATCAAAGGCCTTAGTATGCAAGGCCCTGACCCACAAGAGTTTTACCTTGGAAAGACCTCAGACCGAGCACTAGCGCAGAGGATAAAAGAAACTTATGGCGATGTTGAGAAAGGCACGCGAGTCTACAAGGTAGCCTCTATCCAGAGTGGCACAGTGTGCCTTGCCTGTCAGCTGATCATGGGCAAGCTAGTTCTCAAGAACAGACCAACACAAGTGACTAGATTTGTAGTCGAACTTGCAGGGAAGTGCGCTGAGGGACTATAGATGAACTGGGCACAGTACCTTGTAAAACGGCTAGAGCTCGATTGAAGAGAAGCGCAAGACCAAGGGTACGAGTTCCACTTTATTTTGTTTCTCATACTAATCGCTTTCATCACCTGGGAGCTACTAGAAGGTGCCACTTTTCTAGAGATCGAACCCTTCAAACCACTGGCTACGAAGTTCTATACACTGTGGTACTCCAGTGACATGAAAAAGTAGTGGCAATCCAATGTCGTCTTCCACAACTATTACAACCAATTCAAGAATGCAATCTAGTCTACACCACGCCTCACCCCAAACACACTTCATAGGTTTAGACCTTTGATAAAATTCAGCACTGACCGCCACTTCACCTATATCAAAATGCACGCTGATGATCACAAACAATAGCTCCAGTCATACTACAAGATGACAGAAGAAGACTTAGAGCATATTACCAAGGAATGGTCAGTGGACCTCCTTATTGCCATGGACCCCACAAAAATGTCCAACGTGGGAAGCCTTGAAGCTATGCTGGATACACCTAGACCAAGAAAAACTAAGAAGGATGATGAAGTTCAAGATGTCCATAGCACATCCACAAAGACTACTTCGATCTCACTGGCACAGGGAGGTGATGGTGAAGAACTAGGTGGCACAGAAGTTGAGCTAAACAAAGGCGAGGTTACTCTGCCTAGAGAGGAGGAGGTTACCACTAAGAAAAGGAATATTACCCCACCAAAGCCCTCATCCTGAAAGAAAACTAAGGCCACCCAGACTACACTTAAGACTACCTTCACACTGGACAACTTCGACTTCTTAATCGCTGCGCTAAATGATGCTTCACTTGAGATCACAGAAAAGCAAGAAGCAAAGCAGGAGGAGGTATTTAGCTGAATCAAGGGTGAACTTCAAGAAGTGTAGCAGGCTCTCCAATCTGTTCGAGTAGTTTCTACTGCGCCCTTGACAATAGGAACAACAGGAACAGGCAATGAGCCCACCCAATTGCACCAGATCGCCGAGAAAGTCGAAGCTCGCCTTCGACGAGCTCGAGAAGACATAGTGCAAGACACCCTGGCTTTGAAAAAAGTACAGAGTGCACTTGTAGAAAAACAAAGTAAGGCAGATCGGGAAAATCTTGCCCTGCAAGCGAAGTGGGATGAGGAAAAAGAAAAGTTACAGAAGAGCAAGGACCAGTTGCTAGAAGAGAAACTTGAAGTATAGGAAAGGGTTCACAAAGAACTTCACTCTGTGATGATCATAGAAGTGAAGATTGAAGAACGTGTCCCACAGGAGGTGGCACAACTTGAAGAAGTAATCCAGCAACTTCAGCAGAGCATCTCAAATCTGGAACTTCGTACTGTGCTCGAGACTCCTCAAGAAATAAGAGATCTAAGAGAGGCAACTGCCCATAGCACAGTTGGCCAATTAAAAACCTTTTCCTTGGAATGCAAGAAGCTGACCACTAGAAGCGTCTAGACTTACGAGAACCTCACAGAGAATCCAAAGTTGTAGGCATTGGAGGCACATCTCCAAGAAGCAAAGCAACACACAGATACGCTACAGGCGCAGCTGAAGGCCTTGACCCCAGTCAAAAGAATGAAGAGGTTTGGAGAATAATGCACTGCCCAATAAAAGGTACACATGCTGCAAAGTAAAGTGATGGAAGTCTCCCAATGACTTCAACCAATCCAAGAAAAGGCATGCAACTGTTCACTAAAGTTGAAAGCTAGGGAACTGAGCTTGAACAGGTTGTCATCACCACAGAATAATGCCTGGAAGGGACAATAAACGATGCAGTGATCTAGGAGTTCACTGAGCAAGAGGCTATCACACTGCAGCAGGTTGAAGTAGCTCAAGCCAAGCTCAAGGCATTCAAGGCGGAATTGATCAGACCAGAGTGACTCAGGACGAGTCAAAGGTGAGTGTTGGGGACCTATTGGCCCTTGACCAAGTTTTGAGGAACACTTGGTCATATTTGACTATTTTTGGACTTCGACAGCTTGTCAAAGATGGAGTGCAATGCGAAGAAGATATCACGGGATCTTAGTCCACTTTTGGGCCCTTTTTGGGTTTTTGGAGATAATGTAATGGGTATGGGATGTCGACCCATGGGTTTACCCATGTTTAGGCCTATTTTTGTAAATTATAAATAAGTAGCTAGGAAATGTAAGAGAGGGAAATATGCTAAGTGCTAGTAAAGGATTTGTGTATACTGTGTGATTGACTTGTAGAGATGAGTGCAAGTGTTGTAAGTGCCAAGTGCATGGATTGTAAGAAGGCTCTGTGCTAGATCTACTCGGGGAAGGAGGATCTAGCGAGGTGTGTACAGATCTCCTGTCCTATGCAGAGTACAAGTTTGAGCTCTGTGTTGTAACCAGATTGACCAAAGCTAATAAATAAGAAGAAGACTTTGGGGATGTAGCCCTAGGGTGGGGGTGAACCATGGTAAATCTATGTGTTTTGCTCGGTGCCTCGACCTAATGCATTTATCTCTTCCCATGTGTTGTTCTCTGATATGATTATGCTATGTGATTTGTTATGATATGCTTAGATAGATCTACTTTGTTTTGTGCTTCTTAGATGTATGGGTGTAGATCTGACATATATGAAAGTGCTGAGTGCTAGACCTATTTTGTTGTTGCTAAGTGCTAACTTAACCTAGTTCTAAGTGAATGCTGCGGTGCTCTGTGCCATCTGTGGAGTGCCATGAGGGTTAAAATGTAGATGAATGATCTATGCTAAAATGTTTGCTAAGTGTTAGAATCACAGATCTATGTCCTAGCTAAGGTTGCAGACACCTGAGTCTTGCAACCACCACTGCCTCTACCTCGGGTGAGACTTCATCTGCTTCACAGGTGTTGCCGAAAGGGTCAATAGTTAGGGTTTTATTGGTGCACTGTTGAAGTGTTGAACCCTGGGTCTTCCCCTGTGCCAACACAGGACCTTGAGGAGATCACTAAGGAATGGTCGACAGACCTCATTATTCTGGAAAACCCTGTAGAGATGTCTGACCCTGACAGCCCAGAGACCACGCATAAAGAACATGATACACCTGGACCCAGTAGAACGAAGAAGATCGAAGAGGTCCAAGACTTAAGCAGTGCCTCAGAAAATACTTCTTCCGTATCACCTGACCGAGGGGGTGATGACGAAGAGATAAATGGTAAAGGAGCTTAACAGAAGCAAGGAAAAGTAACATTGCCTAGAGATGAGACCGATCCCCTGAAGAATAGGAAGGTTTCTCCCTCGAAACCTTCTTCCTCGAAGAAATCGAGAGCCACCATGACCAAGATGAAGACTGTGCTCATTACCGATGATTTTCAATTCATCATAGAAGCCCTAAACGATGCTTCGCTGGAAATCGTGGAGAAACAAGAAGGTAAGCAGGAGGAAATGTACGAAATAATTAAGATCAAATTCCAAGGGGTACAATAGACCCTTCAGTCCAACCACGCAGTGTTCACTGCGCCCCTGCCATTAGGAGAACTAGAGTTGGGAGATGAACCAGCCCAACTCTGCTGACTAGATGATGTGGTCGAAGCTCGCCTTCATTGTGCTCAAGAAGAAATAGAACAAGCCACCTAGGCCTTGAAGAAAGTGCAAGGCTTAATCGTAGAACAATGTAGATTTTCAGAATAGGAGAAGGTTGATCTCCAGGAAACGTATGAAGAAGAGAAAGCACGGATGTAACAAGAAAAAGAACAGTTGCTCGCAGAGAAAATCGAAGTGAAAGAAGCAGTCAACAAAGCCCTCCACTCTGTGACAGGATTAGAACCATATGAATAAGACCGAGTCATGCATCAAGTAGATCAACTTGCAGAAGCTATCCAATAGCTACAACAATGAATAACATACTTAGAGCTCCGCACTGTACTTGACACCCCGCAGGATGTAAGGGACCAAAGAGAAACAACTGCTCGAAGCACAGTTGAAATAATAAAAGTCCTTTCCCTGGAATGCAAGAAACTGAGTGATCATAGTGCCCAGACGTATGAGCGACTCACTAAGAATCCAGAATTGAAGGCACTGGAGTCACAACTACAGGAAGCGAAGCAGCAAGCAGAGACAATATAGGCACAGTTGAAGCCCTTTTCAATTGTGGAAAGAATGAAGTGATCCCAGGAGCAACGTACTTCCCAACAACAAGTACACACTATTCAGAGCAGAGTTATGGAAGTAACTCATAGGATCCAACCTGTACAGGATGAGTCTTACCAACTGTTTATAGAGATCGAAGGCGAAGGAGCAGAACTGGAGCAAGTCATCACTACAGCTGAACAATGCCTAGAGGGACCTGTCAATGGAGCAGTCATCCAAGAGTTCACTGAATAGGAGGCCATGGCATAACAACAAGTCAAAGCATCTTGAGCCAAGCTTGAGGCTTTTGAAGAATAACTAATCAGATCAGAGTGACTCGGGATGAGTCACATGTGAGTTTTGAGGGCATGTTGTCCCTTGACCAAGTTTTGAGGATTCTTGGTCATGTTTGACCTAATTTTGGGACTTCGAAAGGATGTCAAAGACAGAGCGCAAGATGAAGCGGAGATTGTGGGATCTCAGCCCCTTTTATGGCCCTTTTTTGGGATTTGGGATTATGTAATGGGTATGGGATGTCGACCCATGGGTTTACCCATGTTTAGGCCTATTTTGTAATGTATAAATAAGTATCCAGGCGATGTAAGAAAGAGACTGAGAGGCCAGTGTGCTAAGTGATAGAGTTGGATCTATGTGATCAAGATTTGTAAGTTCTTTGTGCATACTATGCAAGGCTTGCAAGGCTAGTGCAAGTAACTGTAAGAGACTATGTGAAGGCTTGGTGTTGTACCCTAGCTAGAAGAAGGATGATCTGGCATAGTTCGCATAGATATCCTATCTTCTGTGGAGTATAAATTGGATTCTATGTGCCTGTAAGAGCTTGACCAAATATAATAAAGAAGAGAAAAGTTGGTGGACGTAGCCCCAGGGTGGGGGTGAACCACGTACATGTTGTGTTGCTATGATTTGTGCGATGTATTGAGGTGTTTACTAGCTTAGTGATTTAATATAGATGAATGATAGATAGATCTGTTAATTCTTAGTGCTTAATAATATGGATGGATGTTATATCTGACTTATGTACACATGGTTAGTGCTTAACTACCTTAGATCTGAATGAATACTGTGATACTCTGTAATTAGGGTTTAACTGAGCTGTAACTAAGATTGGATATTGATGAATGTTAATTTTTGAGTGATCTGTTAAGTGTTAGAATCATAGATCTGTGTCCTAGCTAGGGTTGCATACATATGAGTCCTACAACCACCCCTTCCTCTACCACAGGTGAGACTTCATTTGCTTTGCACATGTTGCTGAAAGGGCCGGTAGTTAGGGTTTTGTTGGTGCACTGTTTTAGCGTTGAACCCTGGGTCTACCCCTGTGCCAACATTACCTGTCATATATTACCTTGAGTGGTTGGGTGAGTACCACATGAATTGAGTCCTCACAGTGGAGGATGTGGTCCCATCAATGGTTCTAGTCAAAATTGCAACGTTAATGTTATCGATTTTGTCACTCGGAATTGCAGGAGAGATGATGTTAAAAAATGCGAGTTGAAAGTGGAGTTGCAACAAAAGGTGTCACATTGTCAAAAATGAAACATTGATGGTGTATCTCGATGGTGGAGATACACATTGTAACATAGGTGATGGAGGGGAAAGGTGTGGGTGGAAAGTGAAAAAAATGGAGTGAAACTGCTAGTGGAGTTGAAATGACATGAGTTGCAACAACAAAGATGCAACAATAAAAAAAGTGACTAAAACTTGTTAAAGGGAAGAAGTCGCAGCACAAGAGTTGCAGTGACAAGGCTGCAACACAAATGATGCAATATATGGTGAGTATTCGAGTCGCAACATTGGTGGTGCAAGGAAAAGGTGAAAAGTGGGAAAATGAAATGAGGCTGCAAGCTAAGTTGAAATGATAAGAGTCATAGCAATGAAGTTGTAACAATGAAAACAAACTAAGATTTGTGTAAAAAAAGGACTTGTGAGTTTTGTGTGATGAAGGAACTTTGCAATGGATTTGCAACTGAGAGAATGGGGGAAGGGAAATTTTCATACTATGGGATTGCAGATGGAGTAGAAACCAAGGTAATGGAAGGGGAATCTGTGAAGCGAATAGGGGGCTACAAATGGAGTGGCAACCAAAGTAATTGGGATAAAGGGTATGAATACGACGGGGGTTTTTAGGAATGAGAGTCACGACAATGGGACTGTTTGTGACAATGAGAATAATGGTGAAAATTGAGAATTGTGGTCTCATGAGTCGCAACATAGGAGATTATAGCGATAACCAGAGTTGTAAAAATGAAAATTGCTACAACAAAGGAAATTGCAACAAAGAGAATTTCAACAACTAGAGTTGTAGCAATAAGAAATGGAAACAACTTTATTCTCCCCAATGGATCTTGAAAAAAATAAGATTATTAGAAACAACAAGATTTTAGAGAAGGATCGTGACACAACCATCACGAAACCGTGAAGTTACCTTCTTCTTTATTTATTTTTGGAACTATATTCTTCTTCTTCTTCTTCTTAGTTTTTTAAATCGAAATAGAAACTGTCCAACATGAACGATCTCTAGGTCACTGTCAGGCCATCTATTTGTAAATTTTCTAAAAAATGATTCTTTTTATAAGGGTCACTGATATAAGTGAAGCCTATGTCCATTATCCGTTAGAGGAATCCTATCTTCATCAACGGTGTGGAGTTTGATGGCCCCATTTTCATAGGCTGTGTCAATCTCATACAGACCAAGCTATCTTTTGCAAATTTTTCCTCCGAAGTCCTTGAATCTGGAATCAAATAATAATTCTCAATCTCCATCCTTAAAATTCTTTTTCTTGATAAATTGTCATGCCATTTTTTCCCTTTGATGTTGCATGACTGTGGCTGGATGTAAGACATCCTGTCGTAGTTCATCCAACTTGTTGATTTGAAGCAGTTTTTTCTTCAGAGCCTCTAATAGTTCCAACCCAAGTTGTTCTTCTATCCTTATTGTCTGGAACTATGTTTCAATGGGTACCGGTACTCTCTTTCCATAGACTAACTCATAATGTGTGCAATGTGTGGTAGTCATATAGGTGGTTATGTAGGCCCATAAGGATTTGGAGAGTCTGTCCCACCAATCCTTGAGGTGTAATATGATGATTTTTGTATTGATATCCTGAAGAAACTTGTTAGTCCCCTCTACCTGTCTATTTTCCTGTGGATAATATGGTGTTTTTACTCGATGGTTGATTTTGTAGTGGTCCATTATATATATGACAAGTTGTGATGTGAACTGAGTTCCTCCATCTATCACTATCTCTCATGGTATCCCGAACCTTAGAAACATTTCCTCATGGATAAATTATACTACTACTTGTTCTGTTGCTGCTAGAAGTGCCTTTGCCTCCATCCATTTTGTGACATAGTCTGTACAAATGAGGATGTAGGAGTGTCTATGAGATGGGGGATTTATTGGTCCCACAAAATCTATGGACCATTTTTCAAAAGGTTCTAACACCATATGTGGTTGTAGAGTCATATTATATGCTTATACGGGTCTACCCATGTGTTGACAAATTTCGTACCTTTTTCACGTATTCTTTGGAATCTCTGAAGAGTGTGGGCCAATAATACCCCTAGTGGAGTATCTTGTACCTAGTCCTTTTATCTGCAAAGTGGCCCCCACATGGCTCATCATGAAAGTATTTTAGTATCTCGTGGACTTCATCCTCTCATACACACCTTATGATAATTAGATATGGCCCTGTGTAGAAGAGGAAAACATCAATCTATGAGAATATTTCACTTTTCTTGACTATACTTTTTCATTCTTTGGGGGTCAGGTAATGAAAAAGTTTTCTTATAGCAAAAAAGTTAACAATATATGAAAACCAAGGTGAGTTATGATCTGTATTTTAAGAGAAAAATGGAATGGACATAGATTATTATTATTATTAACACAGAGACACAATGAACAATAACATAGATACAATAAAACTGGATTCTATTCAATAAATAAATATGCTGAAACTGTAAAATGCAGATTGAAAACAAGGTTGCTAGAATGGTGGCGACTTATCTCTGAGAAGAGATGTGACGACAGTTCTTATGCACAAGAACATGATTACAATGAGGCTTTGAAATCATTTTTATAATAAACATGAATTCCAAAACCCTAGATATCCAAAACCCTAACCCTAGGAAATGAAGCACCAAAAATCATGTGGGCTCTGTTGGGGTAAGTTCGTACATCAACTTCCTAGGGTCATAACCTTTGCATACGATCTTCGTTTTAGGTGCACGATAGCTTGTTGGAAAGGGATATCCGAGGACTACTCATTATGCCATCAAATTCTGATTCGATCTACGTTTTTTCTATGGAGAGCCCTAAAAATGTTGTTTAGGGCCTCAAAACAACCTGAAAATTTCGGGACTCGAAAACTAGGAAACAATTGCCAAACTGAAAAAAATGCCAAGATGGGATAGTTGGAATAGGTGGGTGGCCAAAAATATCCACCTGGATCAATACTCCCCCCTTAGGAAGCAATGGTCTCTATTTCTTTGAGTTCCCCCATCAGATGAGGAAATGTTTGCTGAATTTGGCCCCAGGTGAGCCACTTGCCTTGGTGTAGGAGCTGCCCTGCCTTAAAAACCCGATAAAGTTGGATCCTTTTCTAGTGAGTTCCCTTGACCTATGTGTCCATGATATAATCAGTGGAGGCTTGTTCCATGCAGTCATGTTTGAGCTCTATTGGTGTCAACTGTTCTGCTATCTCTGAGGTGTCCAATAATGATGGAAAATATGCCCGAAGGAGATCCACATTTAACACTGGATGAAATCCAAGGAAGGGGGGAATGTTGAGCTCAATTTTTTTTTCACCCACATCCTTGATGATGGTGTAATGTCCATAGCATAGTGGACAAAGCTTCCGATGGGGACCTGTAAGGATTTCTTTCTGCAAGTGGAACCAAAATTTGTCTCCCACCTGAAACTTGTGTGGCACCCGATGTTTGTCATTGCACTGCTTGTACTTGGAATTGGACTTCTATAAAATATCCTAAACTTGATGGAAGATGTGATGGATCCGCCCAATGAACCTGGTGGATTTTTTAGCTCCAGTTGGAGCATGGGAAGAGTCTGCAAGGGGTAGTACAACATCCATGGGACCTAATGGTTGAAATCCAAACCCCACCTGAAATGGGTTGTGGCCAATTGAGCTATGTATAGATCTATTTTAGCTGTGCTGAACATAGGGAAGAATCTCATCCCATGTGCAAGGGTTCTTGGAATTATACATGCACATGATATGTGTTAATGTTTAAGTCATTATTATAGATGTTTTCATTTCATTAGATAAAAATAGCATAATCCAAGATCCCTGAGAAATACACAATCACAAGAGACATAGCATTTATCCTGGGAAACCCTCTAGGGGAAGAAAACCCAGCAAAACTTCCTTAATATAGATATCCAATGCAATGCCAAGAGATCTCTTAAACAAATACAGAAAGTCCTCTCCCAGATATGCGCCACTCTCTCTCTCCTTCCTCTCTGGTAGCAGATCTGAACTTGTCTCTCAAAATGAGCAAGTGAGTTATGTCTAAGTGAGGTGCTAGCCTCCTTTATTTTTACAAGTCTGGCACATGTGAAGTGTCTCTTCACTGGCAGGGCCGACTTCTCAAACTGGGTGGGTAAACCCACCTTTATTATATTTTTGGGCCTCTTTAATATCTGCTAGGGATGACTTCTTATTCTGCCTATTACAATTTTATTTT